>JAWZYT010001778.1:0-22500 GCA_034508575.1 Petrolisthes manimaculis
GCATCACACATCATCACAACATCACTCACACTACAGCTCATCAACAAAGTAACATCATCAACATCACCATCATCACACCACACCTCACCATCACACACCACTACCACAGCAACATCATCACATATCACAACATTACACTTCACTTCATCAACACCAAACCACATCACTACACTACACCACACCACATCACCACACCACACCACGCCACAGCACACCACACCACAGCACACCACACCACACCACGCCACAGCACACCACACCACACCACACCACACCACGCCACAGCACACCACACACAGCACACCACACCACGCCACACCACACCACACCACACCACAGTTAACCAGTCGTCACCACCAACAGCACCGCAAGTCCCAGGAATCATTTTGCGGATTAGATGTTGTTCGGGTAAAATAGATTTGTGAATTCAAGTTGCTTCTGGTAATAAGATTTTTGGCAGCAAAGATGAGACTGGAAAGGAGGAAAAGAGGGAGGGTGGAAAAGAGAGCTTGGGAAAGGAAAGTAGGAGGAAAAGAGAGTAGGAGGAAAAGAGAGTAGGAGGAAGGGAGAGTAGGGAGGAAGGAGAGAGTAGGAGGAAGGGAGAGTAGGAGGAAGGGAGAGAGTGAGGAAAAGAGAGTTTGAGAAGGAGAGTAGGAGGAAGGGAGAGAGTGAGGGAAAGGAGAGTGGGATGAAAAGAGAGAGGGAAGAAAGAGTGGGATGTAAGGTGAGTGGATGGAATGGAGGACCTGCTTAGATACCCTGGCCACTCAGACCATACTGCCCCGGCAAACCCCCAAGTCAGAGACCAACACAAACAACAACATTGCCCAAGTCAGAGACCAACACAAACAACAACATTGTCAGCGACCAACACAAACAATTCATGTACCAGATATCATAACTCTTGACGTAGGGAAAACAATCGTTACATGTAAACATCCCACGGTTAAAATCCAAGCTGCCAGTGGTATTCAATTTCAACATGAGTTATTAACAGTTCTTTAATGCAAAACTGGAAACATTCAATTAGTGCAACCATAACATATGCAGTAAAGCAGATGCATCATCACTCTGACCTTTAAACAGTATCACTTACGGAAAATTATGAACATTACTTCAAACTATAAACGGAAGATATAATAAGAATAAACAAAAATACAAATAGTACAAGTGGCATCTACGATTATACCACAAAAATCAAAGTTCTATAATGTCTGGTGGAAAAACAAGAATCCCCTCCCAAAAGCAGGAGACATTCAAAATACATACTATCGTTAAAAGAGAACACCGCCGTCCCATTTCACTAAGCTCATTACCTGCAGCTTCCTTATACCTGGAAAGAAATTACACACACACAGACAGACATAAGAAGTGTCGTAATACCATCAAAAAGAATTTCACCTTTTATGCTGAAACGAGTGAATATTTTTTTTTTTTTTTTTTTTTTTTTTAACGTAGCAGTTTTATACCGAGAAAAAAGAGCCAATGAATATGAAAAGAGTGGTGTGAAGAGGAGCTGGGGGGCGATTCTATGGTGGGGTTTCAAGACCATTTGAAAAGGAAGAGAATTGTATGGACAGGAAGGATCTAGTGAATAGTGTGGATGAGAGGAGGTGACGAAAAGTGCTCAGAAGATTTAGGTAATTTTCCCTACGGGGAAGGTCTGTCTATTTCAAAGCCTCTTGAATTTCCTTTAGGTACAATGTCAACTTTTCTGTAACTAACCTCAACATTTAAAAAAATTATGTATTAACTAGTCTGGATAGTACTACCGACACCCACAATAATAATTCAACAATATGACATGTAAAGAAGTACGAAAAAACTTATTATTTGAATATTAAATCATTCTACACAGTATTGTCTACTGGAAACGATTAGGCAATTTCTTCAGTGGGGTCAACAATCCTATAAACATACATCTAGATATCTGTGAAATAACTACTTATCATGATACTCATACTATTAATCAGAAGTGTTACTACGACTTAGAGATTAGCGATTGCACTAATAGTGAATATGCAACGTGCTAGAGCCGTCTCACAGTTTGTATTCCCTTGACTTATTATTAGCTTACGTTGACTCCAGTATGAATGCAGTGGTTGTTGGCCCACTTGGAAGAAAGACCAATCCCATCACAACACCAACACAGGGTAATCATGAACTCTCAAATATTACTGAAAAAAGAATAGCAGGATAGTTACTTTGGGTATTGATTTGTCGTTTAATTACTTTTTCGGGGTACTTAACGGAGCACAATAAGCCCAAATGAGTAATAATCTCGAGTCGATAAAAAATATGCCAGGCCTAAGGGGAAAGTTGGCCTAGAGTGGGCGGAGTTGCGGGAACCTGAGCCTAGGGAGTTCTGGGAAGCCTTACACAACACTGGGCCGAGTCCTAGGGTTTCTGTTGTGAGGCTGGGAGATGGAAGGGAAGGTTGGGAGGCTGGGAGATGGAAGGGAAGGTTGGAAGGCTGGGATGTGGAAGGGAAGGCTGGGAGGCTGGGATATGGAAGGGAAGGTTGGGAGGCTGGGATTGTGGAAGGGAAGGTTGGGAGGGCTGGGATGTGGAAGGGAAGGGTTGGGAGGCTGGGATCGTGGAAGGGAAGGTTGAGAGGCTGGGATATGGAGGGAAGGCTGGGATGTGGAGAGGAAGGCTGGGAGATGGAAGGGAAGGTAAGGAGGTGGGAGATGGAGAGGAAAGTTGGGATATGGGATGTGGGAGATGGGGAGGAAGGCTGGAAGAGGAGAGATTGAGAGTTAATGGAAATAGAGATTAGAGAGGTTAAATTAAAAGAAAAATGGGTAGGAGTTAATAAGGCAAACGGAATGGGAGATAAATAGAAATTAGTAGACTAGGAGCAGAGGGACAAAGAAATGGAAGGAGACAGGAGGAGGGAGAGAGGGAGGGAGGAAGAGGTGATTGGGGGAAGAGGAAAGAGGTTAGGGAAGATGAGATGGAGATGCGAGAGAAATGGAAGGCCTGGATGAAAGAGACCATAGGGGCATGAGGGATAGAAGGGTGAGCAAGGTAGGAGGAATAAGGAAGGGTTTGCAGGAGGAAGACTGGAATGACTGATGGGAGAGAACTAGAATGGACCAATGAAAGAGGAGGAGAGACAATAGAGATGGCGTGCGAGAAAACCACCTAAAAAAAAAAAATTGTGAGACTGCGAACAAAATTAAAATGTCTGAAAAGGAAAGATTTATTTATGACTGAAACAAAAGAGAAAATATTGACATGGGAAAAAGGAGAGTAATATGAATAAATGGAAAACAGTGGAAAATAAGATGAAAGGGAAGTGGAGACAAATGACTAAAGTGGAAAAATAAGAGAAAGAAGAAGAGGGAACTATCAAAATAAACAAAAGCGGGAACGGGAAACATATAAATAGAGGAAGTCGAGCAGAATAATTAAAAGGAAACGAGAAAAGCAAAGACAAACATTAGATTGGAGGCAAGGTTTTCCCAAGCGGTTCACCACTTTCCCCAGCAAACTGACCCCCCCCCCCCCCCCCCGCTACTACTCCTCCACTTCTCTTCTTCTTCCTACTACTACTACTACTACTACTCCTTCTTCTTTACCTCTTTTTCTCCCTCCTCCTCCTTCTATTCTCCTCCCTCCTCCTCTTTCTCTCCTTCTTTTGCTCTTCTTCCTCCTTCTCCTCTTATTCTTCTTCTCCTATTCTGCTCCCTCCTTTTCCTCCCCTTCTCCTGCTCCTCTTCCTCATTCTCATTCTATTCTTCCTCCTCCTCTTTTTCTCCCCGCCGCCTCCTCCCCCTCCTCTTCTTTTCCCTCCTCCTTCTCTTCTTTTCCCTCCTCCTCCTTCTCCTCCTCGTCTTTCCCTTCCCACCCTTCCCTGGGGGCTATAGCTAGCTTCTTCCCCTCATCCCCCAGGAAAACACACCTTCCATTATTTTCCTAGCAACTTACTTATCCACAATATACAGTACTGAGGGTGTTGTTTTTCCCGACACTGGCTCTTCTCACTTCCCTCTTCATGGTCTCCCCCTTCCCCCCTCCCCAGTACCCCCCCTCCCCAGTCCCCTCTCCAGTACCCCCCCCTCCCCAGTCCCCTCCCCCTCTCCAGTCTCCTCCACTACCTTCCCTCTTTTCATTACATATCCTCCTTCCCTGTTATTGACTCTTCATTTTCTCCTCTCCTCTTTATTATATCTCCTCTTCTTCCTCTACTATGCCACTCACTTGTCTCTCCCACTTCCATTCTCATCGTTCTCGTTTTTCCTTCCTTCCTCTCTTCCCTTTATTTACCTCCCGTTTATTTATTCCCTCTCCAATCTTCCCGTTTTCTTTTCTTTTTCCTACCATTTCCGTATCTCCTCCTTTGGCTCTCTACCACACATTCCCTTTCCATTCCCTCTCCTCCTCTCCACCAGTCCCCTAATACTCTCTCTCTTTCATTTTCTCCTATCCTCTTCCCGAGCACACGATACACCCTCCACTTTCCCTCCACTACCCAAATACCCCCTTCTTTCTCACCAACCCCTCCTCTCCAACCCCTATCTCACCCCTGTATGTTCTCTCCACTCTCCCTCCTCCCTCACCCCTCTATGTTCTCTCCACTCTCCCTCCTCCCTCACCCCTCTATGTTCTCTCCACTCTCCCTCCTCCCTCACTTCTCTATGTTCTCTCCACTCTCCCTCCCTCCTCCCTCACCCCTCAATGTTCCCTCCCTCCCTCCCTCCCTCCCTTCCGTGAAAAGAACCATTACCTGGCCTAGCCCCAGAGCCAGGTGAATGTCTGTGCAATGCCTCTTCCTCTTCTTCCTCTTCTTCCTCTTCATCCTCTTCTTCCTCTTCCTCCCTTTCTCTCTCCTCATCTCCCACTGTCAATTTCTCCTCTCCCTTCCTTTTTCTCCTTACCTCCCTCTGTTAATATTTCCTCTACCTCCCTTTCTCTCATTATCTACTTTTTTTCAATTTCTTTTTTTTCCTCACTCTCCCTTTCCCTCCTTGCCTCCCTCCCCTCCTACTGTCAATTTTTCTACTTACCTCACCCTCTCTACCTCTCCTTACCCCCCTCTGTCAATATCTATACTTCCCCTCCTGTTATTCTTTCCTTTCCTATAATTTACTCCCTCTCTCTATCAGTTTCTTTATTCTCCTCTCTTATTTATTGTCCCCCTTTACCTCACCATCATTTCTATTTACAGTATTTCCTCTGTATCTCCATGACACACATTAATCTCCCTATCCATGAAATTCTCCTATTCTTCTATCTTCATCATCATTCTCTCTTCCCTATTCTCTCTTCCCTTCCCTTCCCCTATTCACTTCGACCCACTTCATTCTGTATCTCCCCGAATTGTTCCTTGTTGTATTCCGGCAGCCTCCAGTCCTCTGTTTATCTTTCCTTCTTCTAGTTTCTCTCTCTCTCTCTCTCTCTCTCTCTCTCTCTCTCTCTCTCTCTCTCTCTCTCTCTCTCTCTCTCTCTCTCTCTCTCTCTCTCTCTCTCTCTCTCTCTCTCTCTCTCTCTCTCTCTCTCTCTCTCTCTCTCTCTCTCTCCGTTTCCTCTTTACTCTCCCTCTCCTTTACTTTTAGTACTCTCCGTTCTGTCCTTATTTTCCACACTATTTACTCTCCCTTTTCTCCTCTCTCTCTTCATCTCCCATTACTGTCTGTTTGTCCTGCTCTTTATTCTCCAACCCACCTTCTCTCTCTCTCTCTCTCTCTCTCTCTCTCTCTCTCTCTCTCTCTCTCTCTCTCTCTCTCACTGTGTTAGTGTGTGTGTGTGTGTGTGTGTGTGTGTGTTCTACTTCCTCTTTCTCCTCTCTCGGCTCTACCCACCACCACCACCACCACCACCACCACCTCTACCCTCCTCTCTCCCCCCGCCCCCCAACTTGGTGAAGCAGGCAGCAATCAGAGAAATTCAATAGCGGAGTCAGGATGGCTTTGGAGGCCCGCCCCCCCCCCTCCCCCTCCCCTTCTGCTCCTACTACTACTACTACTGCTGCTGCTGCTGTTGTTGCTGCTGCTGTTGCTGTTTCTGCTGTTAGGGAGATGCAGGAAGTTAGCTTGTGACTTTACTTGTTGTAGCCTCTGTTGTTTTTGTAATTGTTAATGTTTTCTGTAGTTGGAGTTACTGTTGTTGTTGATGTTGTTATTGTATCCTATGCTGTTGTCATGCAGGGAGTGTGGGTAGGTAGTCATGCAGCCTAACTTATAACTGTGTTGTTAAATTTATGCTGCTGCGTATATATATTTCTCCGATTTTGTAGATGGGGACCTTTTTTGTTGTCTTAAAATTTGCTGGATGCATTTTGTATTTTGTTCTTGATAAATGGTTGGTGGGACTGGTTGGTGGGACTGGTTGGTGCCTTTGTTTCCTCTCAATGTTGCCTTTGTTGGTCAGGGACACGATGTAGGTGATTCAGTTTATGTTGGTACTAAAGATTATAATATTATGTTATGTTGTTTGTTGATATTTTCGAGATGATGATAATTTCGATGGTGATGATGATGATGACGATGACGATGACGATGCTTTAAGGGAAGTAACCTTTTGTGGTCAATTTGGAGTTAATGTAGGCCTCCAAACTCAGCTACAAAACGCATCTCCTCTATAATTTCATAGGGAGGGGTTCTGTTTCCTGGCAAAGTTTGGAGGAATCAGTAGCCCTCAGAGTTTCCCAAATAGGTTACTCCCCTTATTGTGAA
The DNA here is from genome assembly GCA_034508575.1 of Petrolisthes manimaculis. Lineage (NCBI taxonomy): Eukaryota > Metazoa > Arthropoda > Malacostraca > Decapoda > Porcellanidae > Petrolisthes > Petrolisthes manimaculis. The sequence continues at coordinate 6,681 of JAWZYT010001778.1, forward strand.
TGTTACTTTTGATGATGTTAATATGATGCAAGATTATGCTATTATTGTAATGAATGATGACGGTGATGGTACTGATTTTGTGTGTATGCGACGATGTTACTGCTGTTGATGTTATTATACAAAATGATGTTACTGCTAATGATGATGATGATAATATGATGAATCTTTAACGGCAATACAGTACGTTGATGTTGCTCATATGGACAATGCTCATGTTAGTGTTATGAAAGATAATGAATGCATATGCTCTTAAAACTAACACTACACTATTGATGATGATGATGATTTTGTTGTTGTTATTGTTATTGATGATGTTGTTGATGATGGTGTTATGAAGGATAATGTTGTTGCTAACGTCGCTGCCATATATCCGTTGTTATGAAGGCTGCCTTATTTTTACTGGCTTTGAGTGTGCTTCGCTGTCGCTGTTATTGTTGTTCATGTCGGTGTTTTACTGTTTTTATCTCGCTTTAACCTTGGGAATCGTTGTTGTTGTTGCAGACACTATAGTCGTAAATGCTATTCCTAATTTAATTGTTTGTGTTGCTATTTCTGTACCCCTTTACTGCTGATTACGGGGATAACTGTGTGTGTATGTGTGTGTGTGTGTGTGTGTGTGTTGTTTGTTTGTGTATGTGTGTGTCTGTGTGTGTGTGTATCTGTGTGTGTTGTTTGTTTGTGTGTGTGTGTGTGTGTGTGTGTGTGTGTGTGTGTGTGTGTGTGTGTGTGTGTGTGTGTGTGTGTGTGTGTGTGTGTGTGCGTATGTGTGTTACTGATTCTGTTAGTTGTTTCTGTTCACCACCTCTCTCTTCCTTTCTTTCTACTCTAATTTCTTGCCCCTCCCCATCCATATTCCCCTCCCTTCCTGTCCATCCCCATACAATACCCCCGTTCCTGCCCCCTTCCATCCTTCTCTCCCCCTACCCTCAGCATCCCCAACCATAGTCTTGTCCCTTTCCCCTCCTTCCTCCCCCAACCCTCAACCTCTCCCAACCCTAGTCTAGTCCTTTTCCCTCCTTCCTTCCCCCTCCCTCCCTCCCTCCCCAACCATAGTGCAGTCCCTTTCCCTCCTTCCATCCCCCTCCCTCCTTCCTTCCCCCTCCCTCCCTCCCTCCCCAACCATAGTGCAGTTCCTTTCCCTCCTTCCTTCCCCCTCCCTCCCTCCCTAGCACAACAAGCCATTACACTGGCCTCATTATTTTCCGCGCTGCTCCAGGTCGGGGTGAGGTGAGGGTAAGGGGTGAGGAAGGGCAACGGGGCGGAAAGGGTGGAGGCTGTGAGGTGTAGATAGGCAGACGGAGTTATGGAGGACGGGGTAGAGGGGCAAGGGTGGAAGCAGGAGGGGGTCAAGGGAAGGAGGGAGGGAGTCGTTGGTGTGGGTAAGAGGAAGAGAAGAAGGTACACGGAAGATAGGATGGAGTATTGGGTGAAAAGGATTGGGGAGAATCAGGGGAACGAGAGGGGAAGAAGAGAGCAGAGGGAGGAGTTAGAGATTGGGGAAAACTCGTTGAAGCAGGTATCGGAGAAATTAGAAGAGAATTGAAACAACAAGTGGTCGAATTTTCAAGCTCACTGGAGTTTACAACCTGCTAATTCAACGAGTAAGGAGCTTTACGGGACCTGTGATGCAGTAGACGATATGGAGGCTATTCTTTCCCACAAACAACACAGCAACTATACTAAGGAAGTCAGTTTCAGGAAATAGGTGGGATCAATTTGTGTACATCAACACTAGACACTTATGGGGAGGTATTCTTGTTGGTGGATAGGGACTTTTATAATTCCTCCAAACTATGCCAGGAAACAATTCACTTCAATATTATTACTAAAATGGGATCTGTTTCGTGGCATACTTAGGAGGAATCACAGACCTTCCAATTCATCAATAAGATAAATATGCACTTATTTGGGTGCTTTTCGTTTCATAATTGCCAGTTTATCGATAAGAGATAGAAAATGAATGAGAAGTATCCGAGGTGGGAAAGGTGGATAGGAAGGGAGAGAAGAGAGACAAAGGGAAGTCAACAAAGATGGGAAGGAATACAGAAAGATCCAAGAGATGTGACTAAAAGAAAGGTGACAGAACAGCAGTAAAGAGGAGAGGAGGAAGGTGGAAGAGAAATGTATAATCGGACATGCATAATTATTCTAAAATAAACACAAAGGCATATAATAACGAGAGAGAGAGAGAGAGAGAGAAAGAGAGAGAGAGAGAGAGAGAGAGAGAGTGAATTATGCAAACGGTACATAAGGACAAGGAAAACAGAGCAGGTGGAAGAAGGACATAATGACGAACTCTATAATACTCAAACGATACAGAGGAGACGAGGATAAAAGTAGGAAGAGGCGAGGGGAATGATAAAGGGCAGACAACAGGGCAAGATGACCAGACGAAAGAGAATGAACATAAACGAGAACGAATGGAAGCTAAATAAACTGATGGATTATGACTGGCAGGAGAGAAGGAGGGTGGTGGAGGATGAAGAGGAAAGAGGAGTAGGAACGAGGTGAAGGTAAATGAGGTATAAGGATAAAATATATAGTAAATGCGATGGCGAGGAGGGAAAAGAAAAAGTGGGAGGGAATGAGGAAGAAAAGGAAGAATAACTAAGGAGAATAAGTTAATAAATAAGATAATTCCAATAAAGATGATCTAAGAGAAAAGGAAAAGGAATAAGATGGAGGAGTAAGGGGAAGTGAAAAGGAAGATAAAAAATAATAAGTGGAGAGGAGAGATCATACGCATGAGGAAAAGGACAAACAGGAATAAACTGTGGTAAAAATAGACGGATTTAGAGGGAGAGGGAGGAGGAGAAGGACGAAGGAGGGAAGGAGAGAAAAATGCTTTAATGGCGAAGGTAGAAGAGGAGAGCAAATAAAAGAGTGTAGAGCAATTAGTGAGAGAAGCAAGAAGAGAGGGGAGGGAGAGTGGGAGGAAAAGAGAGGAGTGGGGGAAGAAGAGAGGGGAGTGAGAACGGGAACAACTGAAGGGAGTGGAGGAATGGAGGATAGGAAAGGAAAATAGAGAGGAGGAAATAGGAAAGAGAGATGAAGAGTGAGGAAGAAAGTAATAGTGAGTGAAACCTATGGGCACGAACAGGGTGAAAAAAAAAAAGGAATAAAGTAAGGAATGAAGACAGTCAAGCTAGATGGAAGGAAGGAAGTACAGGGAAGGAAGGAGACAGAAAGAAAAAAAAAACAGAACAAGAACCACAGTAAATCAGTTACTGCACACCTGAATTAATGCAAAAAATAATGACGTTCAATAACTATAGCAAAAACTGGTATTCAGGAGACAAAGATACGAATCAACACTGCAACACAAGAGTGGACAGGGACGAGAAAACTTATAGTATGTAAAGTGAAATGAAAGTGGACAACGAATAAAAAAAAAAAAAAAAAAAAAAAAAAGTCGGTCGTGAAGAAATAAGAAAGTGGGAAGGTAACTCACACGTAGACAAGGAAGACGGAAAAAAAAATACAAACGGACTGTGAAAGAAATGAAGCCAAAGAAGAGAAAGTCATAGTGAGAGAAACAAGAGACACAGAAGACAGAGGGGGAGAACGAAGCAGAGAGGACCCAGAAGAAAGAGGGAAATAGACAAGGAGGAAGAACAAAGGAAGGGGTGAGAAAGAAAAGGTGAAGGAGGGGTGCTGGAGGAGGAGGGGTGAGAGAGGGTGATATTGGGGAGAAAGAGAGAGAAGTGTGAGGGCGATTTGAATGAAGTGCACACACACACATTCACACACACACACACACACACACACACACACACACACACACACACACACACACACACACACACACACACACACACACACACACATACACACACACACACACACACATACACACACACACACACAGACACACACAAACACACACATACAGCTGGAGGAAAAGTGGGAGAAGGAGGAAAGGAGAGAGAAAAATAGGAAGGGAAGCTAGAGGGAGGAATGGATGAAGAGAAAAGCAAAGGAGCAGGAGGAAGGGAGAGAGGGGAAAGAATCAGGGAAGAAGTGAAGTTGTTGTAAGGGAGGGAAGGATGAAGGTAAGAAGGGAGGTAAAGGTAAAGGAAATAGGGAAGAGAGATAGAGACGAGGAAAGAAAAGTGAGGCAATAGGAGGGAAAATATACAATAAACTTACAAGGAAAACGATGGGTTGCTTTGAAAATGTGTGATGTTGGAGTAAGAGAATGAGAGATATGGAATGAAAAGAAATTGGAGTGAAGAGAGCGTTAATGGTAAACCAGGCTATATGATATATTTGGAAACGGTACATAGGATAAATCAGGCTAAATAATAGAATAGTAAAGAGAGAAGAGAGAGAGAGAGAGAGAGAGAGAGAGAGAGAGAGAGAGAGAGAGAGAGAGAGAGAGAGAGAGAGAGAGAGAGAGAGAGAGAGAGAGAGAGAGAGAGAGAATCTGTGTGTGTGTGTGTGTGTGTGTGTGTCTGTGTATGTGTGTGTGTGTGTGTGTGTGAGTGTGTGAGTGTGTGTGTGGGAGTGAGGGGGGAGGGCGGTGCAGGCAGTGACGGGACATTTTGCAAGCAATTACAACCCAGCCTGATTGGTCTCTGTGTGCGGCTGTGTGCGTGTGTGTGCGTATTTGTGCGTGTGTCTGTGAACGTGTTTGATTACCACCTCACACCAGCCCTTCCTGCTTGTGTCTGTGTATACTGCAGATGGATGTGTATATATATCTATGTATATATTAGTGTGTGTGTGTGTGTGTGTGTGTGTGTGTGTGTGTGTGTGTGTTTCAGTATTCTTTTCTGTGGTTGTTGATATCTGCAGAATGTCTCTATCATTTAGTGTCATTCCTGTTGTCAATTAGCCTATAAGTCTTCACATCAAGAAATATAACATTATTTTCAACATAACCTCCATAATAAATAGATTATTCTACAACTATTGTTTACGATGGTACACAACGCTCTACTCTACTGTACATGTATATGATCACTGTTAATACACTGTTTGTAATGAAGTGAATGAAAATTTGAATTATATTAATGGTAAATTTAATTCTTACCTTATCCCGAACTTTCAATACTGTATTGTGGACGTGTGCGATGTGTTGGTGGCACTGTGTCGTCTGTAGGGATTTAATCTACCCCTTTTATCTTCCCACTTGTCTACAATTAATATATTTGAGGTTTCTTTCGTTATGTATGCATATATAGTAGTACCAGTAGTACATAGGCTCACACAAACGATCAATTACGTTCTTTTACTATATTTATTTTCAGTCAAAACTAACAAAATTAGAATTAACAATTGACAATAAATCAAATCCACACGCATACACACACACAACACAAGTTGAAATGACTAGCTAGGTAATAAATAACGATTATCTTGGGTTTCCTTCGTGTTTTTTTTCGACAAAATTTACGAGAATCCTACTGTCGCATCTTGTCTGGGCTTATAGTAGATTCAGCCTTAGTTCAGTGGGACCCAAACAACAAACACCTGAAATCTACCCTGTCTCTGAGAATCTTATTGGAGCCCAACCACCAACACCCTCACCACTTCACCGAATCCTTGCCCTCGCCACTATTACAACACCCTTACCACCAATACCACTGTACTTTCAACCTATACCCTTACCCTTACTACTACCACCAACACACCCTCACCACCACCACCAACTTACCCTCACCAATACACCCTCACCATCACCCCCATCACCAACATACCACTAACAATCCCTCACCAATACCACAAACACACCCTCACGACAAACACACCACCACCAAAACAACCACATCAACACGCTCACCAACACACACACACACCACCACATCAACACCCTCACCCTCACCACCACTACCACTTCTCTGATCCCTGCCATTGTGGACTCAGCTTAGTGCATAAAATATCGACCCTCCCGCTTCCCAGTAATGTATTCTGATCCCACTGTTCTTCCTCCCGCTCGTCTCCCTTTATCTTCAGCTCCACTCCCTTTTAGTTTTTATCCCTTTATTGTTTATGCTTACACCAACTCCCTTTCAGCTTTAATCTTTTACTTTTACCCTCATTTCCTTTAGTTGTTGTGTCTTTACTGTTATATATAGCTCCAAGGACAGGTGATGGGTGATGTTCAGAGTCTTTCATGATGTTCGTCTCTGCCCAATATAAATATCAAGCCTGTGAAGTTTTTACTTATTTTTTTAGCTGCGGCTATCAGTTTGGCAAGAAGCAGTGTTTGTTCGTGATTGTTGATAACGTAATAATTATGAATGATCGTATTTTGGTGAAACTCGCTGAGTTTGCAAGGTTAAATGTTTATAAATATGGATTAGTGATATATGAATATGATTATGTTTAGATACTGATACTGAATATTCTGAATATATATATATGTATATATATATATATATATATATATATATATATATATATATATATATATATATATATATATATATATATATATATATATATATATATATATATATATATATATATATATATATATATTAGCTAAATATCACATTAAATATATCTTGGAAAATCCTTCAGAGGCACTCAGAAGAGGCAGAGTAAATTGGTTGAAGCTCAGGGTAAAATATCAAAGCGTACTGCATGTGAGGGTGGCAGAGGTGTAAAATTGAGTTAAGTTAGTAAGTGGGTGAGGTGTGTAGCTGTGTATGTGAGTGTGTATGTGGGTGTGTGGATGCGCGTATGTAGGGGAAGGGAGCAACAAGAAGCTGCATACACTCCCTTCCTCCGTGGCCCAAATCCACATATTTCACAAGTTCCACTCGGCTACACAAATGCACAATTCCTTCCTTCCATACTAAAGGGGCTTTCACTTCTCCAGTAGTCTTTTTTTTTTTTTCTTACTGTTGCACCTCTCAATCAACTTTTTCTTCGGGCGGCATATAACCTCGCCTAATATCAATCAATCATTTAGAATTTCCTTTCACTCACATATACCCTTTAAAACTGACCTAAACAGCTCATCTCCTTCTTTGGTTATGAATTCCCCCGGTTTACGATTACTTTATTCGGTATTCTATGTTGTGATATATTTAATGTATGTACAATTTCTGTTTCTGTGTATGTTGTTCATGGAGTGTATTATGTTGGGGATTATACAGTGATTATTATACAGATTACAGTGGACTGATTATAAATAGCTCATGAATTATCAAAAGTGTTCGCCCCTTCATTGAAAACAAAAGTGAAAAACAAAAAAACATGAAGAACAGGACCACATATATTTACACATGGTGATATATATCGACGACTGGAACTTTGCAAACCGGAAGGTGAAATACTTGGAATAACAAAGACTCTTAGTGTATTAAATGCCAAAACTGTGTTATTATGAACTCTTGGTGCAAATATAGAATAATGCCCGTGGGATTTAGTCATAAATAAGAGAGGTAAAGAGCAAGATATATGATAACACATGCACGTAATAATATGTACTGCGAAAATTTTGGATTGATTTGCTTGTACAGTCTGCAACATTAATTCACATCCATCTGGTATACTTAATATTACCATTATTTTCAGATAGTTGCATTCTGAGCCAGTTTCTACTCTATCATATGTAATTTACCATATTGTCTCTGCATTCAATTTGTGTTACAACATTACTATAATACGTAGGTGGAAATGAAGCGAACTTATGCTGCCGACTGTATAATACCTAAAAGAAAGACGTTGTACCATCACAAGAATGATAACACAAGAAGTATGTTGTACCGTACTCACAGACAATAACATCCAACTAATGCATACGGTATTAATGAATAATACTAGATCTGGAACAGCATGCAGGAATGGAATACTGCATCTTCAATATCACACACACACACACACACAAACGTACACAAACAGATGGAGGAATACCACACCTAGAATATCCTCAAAGAGCATTAGGGGCACAAAATGGAGAGAATATTCCGGCCAGCACTCCGGATGCTGGCGCTGGATCCGGTGTGGCCCGAGCGAGGGTTTACGGTGTGCGGTTTTATTTATATATTCAGATACGGCGGTTCATGTTGTGTGTTGTGTCCCGCTGCTGCAATGGTTGGCTTTTGGCGGCTATTGTGGCAGCCGTGGGGGGCCTGTTTTGATTTATTTTTTGCTCAATTTTTTTTTTTTTTTTTTTATAACGATAGGTTTGTTGTTTGTCCTTGGGTTTGGTGGTGTGTGAGCTGTGTGTGTGTGTGTGTGTGTGTGTGTGTGTGTGTGTGTGTGTGTGTGTGTGTGTGTGTGTGTGTGTGTGTGTGTGTGTGTGTGTGTGTGTGTGTGTGTGTGTGTGTGTGTGTGTGTGTGTGTGTGTGTAGTTTCTTACAAAAAAAATTTCGAATCATCGAATTGTGAAGAATATTCACCTGGAATAGGAGAGAGAGAGAGAGAGAGAGAGAGAGAGAAACAAAATAGTAGTACCCCCAAATGTTTGCGTATCGTTTGCATTGTCATCTTGTTAATTTCTTTTAGTTGATTCTAAGGTCCCTGTGATCGTGTATGAGACTTAGTGGCTTCTGATTCTTCTTGACTATGCCACGCAACAAGCTCCTTCAATATAGATGGTGTTTCGTGGCAATGTTTGAAGGACTCACTTACCTCCAATTTTCTAACTAAATCACGGGGTTCCTTAATTAAGTGCATTTATTACTTCCTTTATCTTCTCCACTGAGTACACATCTTTTATGTATGATGAACCTTTCATCGGATAAATTACTGTATGTATGTATGTATGTATGTATGTATGTATGTAGGTAGGTAGGTAGGTAGGTAGGTAGGTAACTAGGTAAAGAAGGTAGGGAGGTTGGGGAAATATAACAGAGGAAAGAAGCTGGAGAGGGAACTTATGTTGGTAGGTACAATAGGTACTCTAGAAGGTCGGTCGTTGGGTTGGGATAGAGGTAGTGGAAACAGACAGGTAGGAGAAGGTAAAAGGGAGATAGGTAGCCAGGGAAGTGAAGCCTGAGTGAGTAGCCCGGGTCGCCTTTATATTACATTTCTGTTGATTTCTCTTCCTCTACTTTATTGGCTGAAGGGGCGGACTCTTAGGTTGTAAACAACTACCTGGGTTCGTCTCTTTCTCTCGGTGTTTTTTATATGACTAAGTTTTTCTATATTTCTGGTTGTCTCCCTTCGTTATCTCAGTACACCTACCTCCATCTTTCTCTTCTTGTTTTACTACCTGCTACTCAGCCGTTTCTCCTTTCTCTCTCACCGCCTCCTTGTTTCTTTTTTCATAAAGCATAACCAAGAAACATTATCTTTTTTTTTCATAAGTCAATCATCATTAGTAGGCGGAACGGCAACACGACTTTTGTCCTTCTGAATACAGAGTCAGAGTGGGTGGATGGCTTGTTGTTTCTCCCTACTTTATTACCCTTTTTTCTTGTTTTTCAGTCAGTACCTTCCACTTTGTATGGTCCTTTTGATCTGTCCTGTTGTTACTCACCTCCCTTCCTCTTGTTCTCAACTTGTGTATATGTCCCTCTACTTCCTCCATCCACCTTCTGTGCCTCTGTCCTTTCTTCCTTTCTTTCGTTCTTCCATCCATCCATATACCCATCCCTCTTGCTTTCATATTGCTCCCCTTTCATTTCCTTCACTCTCTCCATCAAACCTTACCTCTTTCTTTTGCTTTGTACTTCCATTTCCCTTTCCCCTACATTGTCCATCCAACCATCCCTCTTACTCTCGCCTTGCACCCCTTCCCTTCCTCATTTCACATATTGCCATGTTCTCTGTCCTTCCCTCCATCTCTCCATTCCTACCTCTCTCCCTCCCTTCTTGCCTCGTCTCGACCAAAACACCCCCAGGAGAGAGGCAGTGAGTAGGAACGGAACGTGTAGAGCATAATTAGACTCCAGGTAAATATGACGTTATTGGATAATGCCTCACATCAGAGGGCGATTGTTGAGATGCAAATGACCCTCCTTAATGATACCTCATATGGCTGTACTCACTTGTTTACGGTTATTTATATTTGTTGTCTCGTCTATAGCTATCCTTGTTTGTTTACAGCTGTTTTTTCTTTATTTTTCAATTTGTATTTTATAAGCAGTTTTTTTTTTACTTTGTCTTGTGATCATCACGACCCCAATTTCCATTATCTATTGGATGAGGAAGCTTATATGTAAGGTTTTACTGTGGCGTCTCCATCCCACCGAATAAAGATAGATTTATTCAGTCACCGAGAGGCAGGTAGTGAAGTTAACACATGGTGATCAGCAATGGGGTCACAACATCCCTTCTTTTACTTTATTTTATATGTATTTATATATGTTCCATGTTGTTTTCAGTTGATTTGTTGATTTGATATTTGGCGCCGCAACAGCGAGGTCATATAGCGCAAGGAGATGGTGATAGAGAGGTGAGACAGCAAGCAGGAAGGAAATTAAATGAAAAGAGGGATAATAAAACAAGTGATAGCGAGTGGATGGGGCCGAAGGGGCGCCAAAATTTTTAATGATAATATCCCCCTTGCGGGGTTTGTTTTCAGTTACGGTATCTAACCTCCTTTCCATAGGTAAATTAATTAAATAATTAAGGAGATACATGCTGAAATGTGTTACAACAAATTTGTTTGTTCGTTCTGGAATGGACCAGCTTTAATTACTCAGTAATGTTCTGTTTACCATTTTATTCGCAGTCACATTCACTTTTGTTGTGGTGAAGTAAATCAATAGAATTTTTCTTGCATTGTAATACATAATTACCAGCGAAATAAATAATTACTTGCCTGAATACTTTTAACATAGAAACTATGTTTCTTTGTACAATTTATTTTCCTTACTAACTTCCATCATGAGACCATTAGTCACTTGCCACCTCCTCACACAGCTACCACATCACCACCACAATCACCCCAGTACTACCACAACAATATCCCGCGGCATCACCCGGGGCGTTGCAGCTGTCAGTACCCTTGTTATGAAGATAATTGAGTAGTTTGGGAGACAAGGAGTATGGTTAAGTGAAGGGGGGTTGACGGTCGAGGTATGGTGCAGTGAGTTAAGAGAAAGGGGAAAGGGAAGGGAAGGGAAGAGAGGGGAATGAGCCACGACCATTGATGTGTCACCGTCAGCTTCTCTCCCCCCTCCCCCAAGCCCCCTTCACCCATTCACTATCCCCCCTCCCTTTCTGCCTCGCCACCACATCCCTCTCCTCCAGCTTCCAAGTCTTCTTCTCCTCCTTGTTCATCTCATACTTCATTTACTCTCTTTACTTACTCTCTTTAATTTCTGCTTCCTCCATTTTTTTCTGTAAATCCCATTCCCATTTACTTTTATTTCTCTTTCTTTGTTCTCGAAATTCTCTTCCGTTAATTAAGCTATCCTCCCTTTCCTTGTTCAATCTACTTTTTCTTTATCTATTCTCTCCCTCCTCTATTCTCCTTCCTCCTGCCTCTCCATATTTCACTTTCTCTTTCTTCCGAACCTCTCATTTTCCTCTTCTCATTTCTGTTCATCATTCTTATCACTGCAAGTTGCAGTAATCGTTAGTTATATAACCCATAACCACATCCAGATCTCACTCAAAAGGTTGCCTGTCACGAATGCCACCTTTAGTAAAACTTCTTCCGTGTGTCTGCTAACAACTAGACTGACAAGCAAAGCCAAACCAATCATCATATTAACTCCTTACCGTTGCTCTTTTGTACATGCAGGATGGTTAGATGGATTGATGTATGATTGTTTCGATTGGTAATTGGATAGGTAATTGGATTGATGGATGTTTGATACAACTAATGATTGATGGATGGAGGTACGTAGATTGATGGACAAATGAAGCGCGTCATGGACGATTCTAATACATATGGATTCTAATACATATGTATATGGATGATATAAATGTGTGAATGGAGATGAAGTGCGAAGATAAAGATGGATAGTGAAGATGTAGTGAGGTTAATGGATAGGTGTAGTCATTCTAGTGGGTAGTGAAGATGTGCGGAGGAAAGTTGGTTTATTTTATAAGCTTTGATTATCTTTATAATCTAAAGCTAATCAAAAGTTCTCACAGTCAAAGATATACTATATGTTTGACTGTGAGAGATTTTTTGATTGACTACTTGAGTGTTATATGTGAACGACGACCCATCCATATCTTATCACACATCAACATACAACCACAATCCGACTTTTGCGTTTTGTATCATTAAACTTTGTGAGCATTTCACTTTCTTAATATTTTTAAAAGAAATTGTAAATTTTTCTTTCTATAAGATATGAAGTCATAGGAAAACACTCCACCTCAACAGGACTCTAACACGTCCACCCCCAAGACATCTTCATCCTCTCCCTAGTCTGCATCCCCAGCCAGGACCGTCACCCCTGCCTCTTCTGAATCCCCTAAGGTACCCTCATCTGTGGTCCCACAGACACCCTCATCTGTGACCACTTCTAATACTGGATTAGGAGGCCGTCACTCCAGGACCACTTCTAGTAGTAAGAGACCTTACTGTGTTGTTGTTGTTGAAGTTCCTGAAGTTATAGAGAAACCTGTGGTTCTTACCCATACCCAACATCGGGATAATAAGCGAATGAAGTTGGATAACGTCTCCGTGGAGGAGGAAACATCTCATCACGAGGATACTCCATTCCCACACGTTCGAGAAATCACCCCCAAAGCAATATCTCCCAGTGCAACATCCACCAAGGCTGAATCCCCCAGTGTAACATCCATCAAGGGTGATTCCCCCAGTGCAACATCCATCAAGGGTGATTCCCCCAGTGCAACATCCATCAAGGGTGATTCCCCCAGTGCAACATCCATCAAGGGTGATTCCCCCAATGCAACATCCATCAAGGGTGATTCCCCCAATGCAACATCCATCAAGGGTGATTCCCCCAGTGCAACATCCATCAAGGGTGATTCCCCCAGTGCAACATCCATCAAGGGTGATTCCCCCAGTGTAACATCCATCAAGGGTGATTCCCCCAATGCAACATCCATCAAGGGTGATTCCCCCAGTGCAACATCCATCAAGGGTGATTCCCCCAGTGCAACATCCATCAAGGGTGATTCCCCCAGTGCAACATCCATCAAGGGTGATTCCCCCAATGCAACATCCATCAAGGGTGATTCCCCCAATGCAACATCCATCAAGGGTGATTCCCCCAGTGTAACATCCACCAAGGGTGATTCCCCCAATGCAACATCCATCAAGGGTGATTCCCCCAGTGAAACATCCACCAAGGCTGAATCCCCCAGTGCAACATCCACCAAGGCTGAATCCCCCAGTGAAACATCCACCACGGCTGAATCCTCCGGTGAAACATCCACCAAGGGTGAATCCCCCAGTGCAACATCCACCAAGGCTGATTCCCCCAGTGCAACATCCACCAAGGCTGATTCCCCCAGTGCAACATCCACCAAGGCTGAATCCCGCAGTGCAACATCCACCAAGGCTGAATCCCCCAGTGCAACATCCACCACGGCTGAATCCTCCGGTGAAACATCCACCAAGGCTGAATCCCCCAAGGCTGTAGCCCCAGAGAGTACCTAGATTGTGAAGAAGAAAAGAAAGAGGTGGGTGAGGAGAATGCCTGGGTACTACACCTAGTAGAGAGCCGAGTAGAGAGCCTGCAAGCATTCAAAGAATGATAAGAAGTGTCCTCCAAAATGATTCTCCTTAACCCTGGAGGAATGAACTATAATTCCCTGTTACTTATCTCATCGTGGCAGAGAACAAGTGTTTGAACGCTCTATATCACACACCTGAACTCCCTATATCATACCTGAACGCTCTATATCACACATTTCTAATTTGACAAAAAAAAATAAAAAAAAAATGTTTTGTAGTGTTTTGTAGTGTTATCTATGAGACATTACTCTTAGTGTAGGTGAAACACGAAACAGATCAGCAAAGACCTTGTTATATAATCATTGAACTCGGGTATATTATACCCGATTTTGAATATTTTTTTTTGTAAATAAATATATATATATTTTGCCGCAGGCAAAAGCACCCGCGGCGCAGCTGCGGTGGGCGAAGCCCAGTGCTTGTTGTTACGGTGTGACATATCTTCACTATGACACATCGTAGTTACCTGTTCTATAACTCGAGGTCTCACAAACCCCTCAGAACAAGGACAATCTCCAAACTCCTGTGCAGGGTAATCAAGAAGGCCGACCCCGGCAACTGCCCCAGGGCCCACTCGATTAGAGGCATGGCTGCCGCCTCAGCATTCCTCAGGTCCCGCTCCCTGGCTAGAGTCCAGGAGTTGGGGGGCTGGACATCAATAGAATCTTTCTTGAATAGATACCTTCTACACGATGTCCAACAACCGGAGTGCGTGGCCCTGGGAACCACGCCCTCCCCCTTGTGGCATCAAGGATGTTTTTTTGTTGTCCGCTTTGTACCCTTCATAACCACCTTGTAACAGCGACGTCCCTTTCTCCCAATAAAGTTTCAGAGGAGGGATTCCTGTATCCATATACATTTTTGTACTTCTATGCCACTTATTAAAAACCATTATTATTGAAACATCAAACGGCTCCTTTGTCAACCCTCCTTCCGCCTCTCATGCATAGCTCATAGTGCTGACGCAGTCAGTCTACCTATAATGGAGATGTTGTAGTGGCCATAGGGCCATAAAACTATCTTTATTGGTAGATGACTGCGTCAGCACTATCAAAGGGTCCCACCGCTCCTCCCCGTAGGAGCCTGATTGAGTTACTTCACACTGGAATGACTAACCTATGACCCCTTGCCCGGTCGGGGGATTAGGATATGACCGCAGGGTAGGGGATTATCTCTCCATTTTTTTTAAATGTCTAGCACCGCCCATGGATTAGAAAACCATGGAAGTTTATTTGGGATACTATGCGAACTCTTTTTATTGAGTAAAAGGGAGTACTCAAAATAGCATATCTCCTATAGCTCATAGTGCTGACGCAGTCATCTACCAATAAAGATAGTTTTGTGGCCCTACGGCCACTACAACATCTCCATTATATACCTCTATGAGCGAGTTTGCTAAACTGAAGCTGCCTTGGGTCGAAGGGTGAGCGATGTGTGTGACCTCACTAGCGTCGGGTAATCTATACCCATTTTCCGTGCTGCATGGTTAATTAAAAGGAGAGACTTCAGATATATTTTTATAGTAAAACCTCAACATTTAGTACATATTTATAAGCCAAATTCCACCTCCCAGGAATATTATCCTGTAACAAATGAGATTTTTGCTCTCTTTGAATTTGTTTATTATATGAAAATCAAAGCATGTATCAACTGTGGCCTTGTTTTTCCTTTCCCGGTGTAAAAATCCTAAGGTGTAGTAGCATAACCAATTTCAAAGCAATATAGTAATTTCTGTTTCAAAATCGCGTTCCATTGAGCCTATTGAACTGGCCTGTGCCTCTCCCAACCCTGTTTCAACCCTGGCTTGGCCTCGCCTTGTGCCAGGTGGGTAAAGAAACCGGGGATCATGAGAGTACATGCTGGTGAGATATAAACGAAGAGTAATGAATATTCATCGTCCTATAGCCAGCATCTGCTTCGAACCCCCGACCTGACGATTGGCGGAAATGTCGATAATATCAGGAACTGTCTTGCAAATCATGGGTCTGGGATGGGATTCAAAGGAGGGTTCTTTTATAGGTGAATTAATTGAGGTATCTGGATTTCTCCAAACTAAGCAACGAAACAAATCCCCTATTAGTACCATTGAGGACGTCTGTTTCCTGGCATAGTTTGTAGGAATCAACAAGAGAGCAGGAGAGATTTAGGATAGTGAAGAGATAAATGGGGAGAAACAATGTAGGGAGGTTATGTAAATTAGGGAAGTAGAAAGGTAATGAGGGAGGAAAAAATGAAGTTAAAAGGTAA
>JAWZYT010001778.1:27500-43696 GCA_034508575.1 Petrolisthes manimaculis
AATCGATGGAGGAGAAAGGGGATAAAGAAAAGATAAAAGGAAGAGAATGGAAAGGGAGAAAGGAGGAAGGAAGAGGAGAGACAATAATTAATTAATATCAAGATTGACGGAAAGAGGGGAAGGAGGAGATCAGATGAAGGGGAAAATATGGACAGGAAGGGAAGAGAGAGAGGATCGACCAGGTGAGTACATAATTCATACATACATACATACATTTATTTATGTGTCCATGCATACATATAAACATCGATATTTCCATACATACATATTTTCACAATCATGGCACGCGACAGTCCGCAGTTTCATTCATTCATGCGTAAATGCACATGTAAATAAATACTTTTATACATACTCGTACATACATACAAGTACATGCATCCGTGCATACAATCATCCATATTCAGTGTGCATACATTATACACAGACAGAAATAGGACCCGAGTATATGCATATTGAGAGGTATGAGGCAGAAGTGGAGGGAGAGGAACAACGGGAAAAAGAGGAATAAGAGAAGGGAACGTGGCAGCAGTAGGCCTCTATAGGCCCCAAGTGTTGCTTATAGTGTTAGAAGGAGTACTTCTTCTGTTATTATAAAACCGTTTGACCTATTTGAAATATCAGTGATTGGATGAGTTAGAGTATAATAGATAGAAAAAACAAGAAGTAATAAAGGGGTTATTTTAGTGTCTACAGTCATAGGCACAAGTCTTCTCGCCTCATTTATCGATTCTTGAAGTTGATATAAAAGTTTATCATAAAAAAAAAACCAGACATCATTAGATTACAATAATCCAGGTGGAATATCAATAAACTTCTCAGGTTCCTGTGAAGCTTATAGTTTCATTCTCTACTCCATTCAATCACTTGGCAAATGTGGCGTAAGACTTTTGCCTCCGACAGTATAATATATGTATGGTTATATACTTAGTGAATAGAAGTTGTGATATGGTAAAAGACAATGATGACTAATTGATCAAGGTGCCACAGGTTCAGGTTCCTTTTCAACACTTGGAATGATAAATTAACGCTGACCACTTTCAAATTGAACGCACCTCTTCCACCCAAAGCCTATGATCATTATTTTTTTATAGAAAAGGATGGATATAATTGCTTTTGACTTATTCATACAAAAATCATTCTCTCTCTCTCTCTCTCTCTCTCTCTCTCTCTCTCTCTCTCTCTCTCTCTCTCTCTCTCTCTCTGTTAACCTTGGTGACTTCCATTAGCGTGTGTTTTTGTTATCTATTTTCTAGAATGTTGCTATATGTCTAATTTTTTTGTTTTCTCTGTTTCAGGTAAGTTACAAACTTTCGACATGAGAAGTAGTATGAGGAGGTGGAGAAGGAAGGCAAGAAGGAAGGTAAGTAGAAAATTATTATTAAATGAAGTCAGAGGAGTTAATATATACAGTGATATCTTTGTATAGCATTTGGAAATATTTGTGTACTGTATATTGTGTGTGCATTCCTGTGTGTGTGTTTGTGTGTTGCTATGACAGCGTGAGATTGGTGGTGGTGTTGGTGTTGGTGTGTAGCGTCGGGTTTGGGATAGGATGGAGGGTGGGGTGGGAGGGGTGTAGTGTGAGACAGGGGAAGGGGTGTGGGCAGACCAGGGTAATGAGGTGTTGTAATTAGACCAGCCGGTGGCCGATCAGGTGGCTGCTGGGGTAATTAAAGTGTAATTACTTGCACCCTTTTATTGGGTCTTAATTTTTAGATGTTGGTGTTGATTAAGTGCACTTTTTTCATCAAGAGATCTATTGATGTTACCATAAATACTGGTTTTTGCCTTAATTACATGCATGCAGCTAATTTCCATGGTTATAGGATCAATTTTTTTTTTTTTACACTCATTGCTTAGTATATAGATGGAATATTGAGGATATGATCATTGTTTTTTCTTCGATTTGAATTGATGAGACCTTAATTTGGTAGAGTAATGTGTTGGTGGAGATTTATGCTGTACCGAGCACTCTTGGAGGTACACAGTCTTTTATAATGTCATGTTATTGTTGTCACCAGTTTATCATTGTAGCTACATAAGTGTTTTCCCACGAGAGAAACTACTTGAGGGGAAAAATTAGATTTTAACAATAACTGATATCATTATTCGAGAGAGCCCGTACTAAGCTGAATAATGTCGTTTGGCGTTAGTGGAATTTACTACCTGAATCGAATGGCTGTGTTAAAATGATAAAAAAGACAAGATCACGATTCAATTAAAGGTATCAGATGAACAGACAGGTGTTGGAGTCAGCGTTCCTGTCAGTCCCATGCTTGTGGATGGAAGGTAGAGAATGGAGGTGGATGAGAGGAAACGGGGTAGAGGGGGAGGGGAGACGGGAGGGAGGCGATGAGGTGAATGTGAGGGAACGGGGAAGAGGGGGAGGGGAGACGGGAGGGGGTCGATGAGGTGGATGAGAAGAAACGGGGAAGAGAGAGAGAGGAAGCGGGAGGGGGGCGATGAGGTGGATGTGAGGGAACGGGGAAGAGGGGGAGGGTGTATGTGTGGGGGCTGAAGCACGGTATGACGTCACACCTCTGTCCCTTCATACTAAAGTGTGTATCACGCTAACACACCACTCCCTCTGTCTCATGGGCAAACTGTGGTTTCTTTCTTTTTCCATCCTATACTTGTAACCAGTTCTCTCTCTCTCTCTCTCTCTCTCTCTCTTCTCTCTCTCTCTCTCTCTCTCTCTCTCTTCTCTCTCTCTCCTCTCTCTCTCTCTCTCTCTCTCTCTCTCTCTCTCTCTCTCTCTCTCTCTCTCTCATTCATTATTCACAACTTACATAATGGGTGATACAGAATGAATAATGTTTTGGGGTTACTCATGGCTTACCTCCTCTCTAGCCCCCCCCCCCCTCCTGTCCAGAGGTAGGGGGGGTAGAGGAGGTGGGATTAAAATGTTAGATTATGTTTTTAATTAGTTTTCTCGCCCTGGGGATTACTTGGTGCTTGTGTGTTTAGCCGTCTGGGCGAGTGACTGTGTGTGTGTGTGTGTGGTTGTGGAGAAACAGAGAGAGAGAGAGAGAGAGAATGCATGAAGGGAATGGTGAGGTAGTAGTAAGATAATTGCGTTTTTGTGAAGTGTACGAAAAGTGATATGTAAAAAGCGGGGTTCAGATGGTCTGTAAATGGGAGAGGAGAGTTACATTCAGTATTTGTGTGAAGCATCTGATGGAAGGAGAAAAGGATGAGAAAGATACAGGAAGAGTGAAACCGGAGGGGGAGAAAGCAGCTCACGTACTGTAGTTGTAAAGATACTGGGTGAAAGTAGGTGAAGGGTTGCTCTGTGCATGAAAAGTTTGAGTGTATACTGTCTAGGCATTATATATCTGTTCATATGCTCACTCCACAATCAGTACACAAGTGATTACCTATGAATGGGACTACACACAAGTATACCAGAAAATAGGCACACTATCCTACAAGGAAAAATCACAGACACACTAGGGAATTTGCTACTGTGTTTATAGGCCAAAAATTACACGTTTGAGATCCATTATTTAGGTATACATCAGTAGAGTATTCACGAGTAAATATTGGTCAGTGAATGCATACCTGTTCATGTACAAACACTGATAAATGGAGCAGTAAATGTACCACACTGAACATGCCCCAGCAAAAAAATAATACACCAGGAAACGTGTGTGTGTTTATGCTCACTCATTTTTTGTTTTCAACGGGAAAATTAAACTTGGGTCACAACAGAGGGCCCGAAGCTCGACTGACTGGCGCTAATGACCCCCGCCTGCCTTAATTGCCCACCTCTCTGTATGATGTGTGAATTGTACATGATTGTTAGCCCGTTTGTGCTTGTCAGTTTGTTGGCTGGACATGGATGGTGGTGGTGGTGGTGGTGGTTGGGTATAGTTAGAGCTGAGGGTGGAAAAGGGGTGTAAGGAAGCAGGCATGAGAGGAGGAAGGGTACATTAGATGGGGACAGAGAGTAAGGGAAGGATGGGGATGTAATATAATAGAGGGGATGGATGAATGGATTGATAGGGTGAATAAAGGGGCAGTGGGGATGGATGAATGAATGAATAGGGAGAATAAGATAGCATTTGAGGAGAGAAGGGGATGTAAGATGAATAGAGGGAATGGAGAATGAAAATAAAATGAGGGAGAGGGATGTAAGAGGATATAGGGGAATAGAAGGTGGATGGATGGACAGAAGGGGACGGATAAAGGGAAGGTGTGGATGAATCGGAGAATTGATTAGGTGTGGACACTGTACTTGAGGTGATTAGGTTGTATAGGGTGTGTGTAGGGTTGGAGTAATGAGTTTGTCAGGTAGTTAATAAGGCGTGTGTAATTGTCTGGGATGATTAGGCTTGCTTTCACTGGATGATATTATTATTATTATTATTATTATTATTATTATTATTATTATTATTATTATTATTATTATTATTATTATTATGATAATTGATATTATTATTATTATTATTGTAAAATGGTAATAATAATTGTTATTAGCAGTATAATTATTATTATATAATTATTTCAATATAATATAATATTTTATATTTTTATTATTATTAGATTGGATACATAGTGTTGGGTTGATACATTTAGAAGGTGGTTGGTATGGAAACAAGTCGAATATATGAGAATAAACATCCTTTATTGTTTATAGGCGACTGTAACTGTTGTTAAGAATGGTAGTGATACATGGGTGGCTTTGTCCGTAGACTTTATCTAGTTTAGGGGAGAAGGAACCTTCTTAACCTTTTAGAAGAGTGGATCTTCATCCACGAAGGAGGTTTGCGAATTTTAAACGATCTTTATGATATAGAATAGCAACAGATAGCCTGGCAATTTTATTTGTGGTATATATTGGCTTGAGTGGTGAGACCAGTTAAGATACAGCTGGTACCTTTTATTTTATACTGCCTGTAACTCTTTCTTTTTCTCTTTCCTTCATCACAAACACTTGTGCATTTTCTCTTATTTCCTTCTTTTCCCTGATTCTCTCTATTGTATTCCTTATTGGTTAATTTTCTCCCATTCCACCGTCTTCATTAAGAAGGGGAACGGATAAGTTACAAAGGACTGCATTTGTGTTTTTGTTTTCCTATGTGTATGGTGATTACGTGAATGTTCTTGTGTGTGGTCATGTTTATGTATAAATGCAAAATATTCCTTGTTTGTATACAAGGGTAAGAGTAATAGAATTTGCATAAGCGTGTTTTATCTCGCCTCTGTGTGGGACTTGCATGTGTATCTGTATATGTGTGTGTGTGTGATTGTGTGTGTGTGTTTGCCTGCGGATCTGGGTGCATGAATGACGGCGTGCACTCTACGAAATTTTACGAACAAATCATCTAAATACCAGTGACATTTCTACTGAATAACCGTATATGTGTGCTGATTGTTATGACTAACATAATTCAGCTATTTGAGGTGAGATTCTAAGGTGAGACTTTAAGATTCACAGTTGCAGATATTTACACACATTGGAAATATTTGAACATATATTTGAGTAGTAGGTCGGCGAGGAAAGTTACTAAAGGCCACCCAGGAAATGTGTATACTTATATATTTATGTATGTTATATACCGTATGTATATATATTTATTTATTTTATTTTTATGGTTCTATTCTTTGCTTGGGCGGTTCTTCGTTACTTGTACTTGTCTTGATCTAAATAGCTGCTATGCTAACTATGATATAATTATTATTATTTAACCTACTGACCTGTATAATTAAACACCCATTACATTACATGTCATGAAAATCAATGTGAGTCCTGTTTGTCTGATACGACAGAGCTGCTGAATGGTTTTACTAGCCATAGCAACTTCGACAGAATATAGATATATATATATAGCTTTTGGAACAGAATATGTCTCCGTATCCACACGAACTGAAATCTGCCATGTGTGTGCCCCTGTGCCTCCATGTGTGCCTGCATAAGCTTGCTTGCCTGTGCATGCGTGGTGGTGGTGAGCGAGGCAGCATCAGCATCAGCATCGGGCTCTGGTGTGTCCGCGTGCTGGCAAAAGTGCCGGTGCTGTTAACTCAATGCAAATATTAGAGGTAAACTCCGGGGGGCGACTTGGCAGGGGGGCGAGGGCAGAAAGAGGTGAGAATAAATAAAGGGAGAGAGAGTACACGGTCGAGAGCCGAGTGGTGTGCATGCAGAAGGGGAGGAAAGGGAAATGAGGAAGAGAAGAGAAGGAAGAGGGAGAGTGAAGGGGAGAGGTTGTGTGGTTTTGAAAACTATGAGAGAATGAGTGGGAAGAAAGAGAGTAGTAAGTGGGAGAAAAGATGGGGTTGAGAAGCAGTAAACGAGAGAAGGTAGTAACACAAGGGAGAGAGAGAAAAAAGAGAAAAGGGACGGAAGAAGGAATGGGGTGACAAGAATAAAAAAAATAATATAAAGGGGACAGTGAAACATACAGACAAACAGACAGACAGAGACAGAGAGATGAGAGAGTGTAAATTGGAAAGAGGGTGAGAGAAAGGGAAAGACTGAGGGTGCAGATTGGAAAGTGTGGGAGAGAGAGAGAGAGAGAGAGAGAGAGAGAGAGAGAGAGAGAGAGAGAGAGAGAGAGAGAGAGAGAAATGATGATGATGATGATGAAAAGAAGACTGGAAAGGGTATGGAGAAAGGTAAGAAAGTAGCAGGTGAAATGAACTGTGAAAAAAGCTGAAAAGGAAACAGGGTATCAAAAGTTTTGCTACGGTACCTTCTTTACAACTACTGGTATATGAGAGTAAAACGTGACTTATTCGTTCATCTTGTCCTTGTTTTTTCTAGAAAGGCTGTTTGTGAACCTTTGCTACACGAGACAGTTGCAAATCTATACTACTTTTCCACCCGATACTCTCTCCTCACTATTCCCCAAGGCGCACTAAACCTTCAGGGCTCCATTCCAACCATTAATCTGTCCAGTTGACCCAAATTTATTTTTTTTCACATCCTCACCGACGATTTGATATTGCTGTCTAAGATTTGTTGTACAGTGTCGGTACATCTGGAGTAACTGATTCCTCCAAACTATTCCAGGCAACAGGACACCATTATCTTTGTATGTCTGGTCCTGTTTCCTGGCATACTATAGAGAAATTAAGGCGCTCCAATGTACTGTAGCAAAAGTATATTACCGCCTTAAATATTATATGTAACATGATAAATATGTAAAATGATATATAAGGAGAAAGCAAGAGAAGTGAGCAGTGAAAGAGAAGTGGTTAGTTAATAGGAGGGTAGATGTAATGAAAGGTGAAAGAAGAGAAGATGAAGAAAGAGAGAATGGAGTAAGTGGAAGAGAGCCAAGGAACTGGGGCGGAGAATGAGGCCTATTCATTCTGTCTCTCCTAAGTTAATTAAGCTGTCCTAACTGAGGTAGACTAACCAGCAAAGCCGCCCTGCAAAACCAAGCTACCTGGGCCGCCCTAATTATACACCGGCTACATTAATTAAAACAGATCAGCTAACCACAGTTATTAACAAAGCTACGCTGGGTGGTTACGTGAGCCCTGTAACCCCAACCCAACCCAACTCAACACAACACAACCCAAACCAATCCAACACAACACAACCTAACCCAACACAAAACAACTCAACCCAAACCAATCCAACACAACACAACCTAACACAACACAACACAACACAACACAACACAACACAACACAACACAACCTAACACAACACAACACAACACAACACAACACAACATAACCCACCACAACCCAACTCAACCCAATACAACCCAACCCAACCTAGCCAACTCCCACCCACATATACCTTTCTCTTTTTTCTATCAGCCTTGTTCTCTTACCCTTTTCTTCTCTCTTTTCTTTATTTTTGTTCCCTAACCTCCGTCTCTCGCTTCTTTTTCTATTGTATCTCTTTTTTTTTTCCTTTTATGCCTTCCTTTTCCTCTCCACGTTCTTCCCTCCTTTTCAACACTTATACTGCCTTCTTTTAGCGATTTTCTTCCTTTCCTCTTCTACTTCCTCTTCTCCCATTATATATCCTTTTCTTTTTTCCCAAATGCCCTCTTCTTTAGTCACCACGTCTTCCATTCTCCTCCTCCTCCTCCCTCCTCCTCCTCCTCCTTCACACTTCTTTTATCCTTCTGCTCTTCCTCCTCCTCCTCCTCCTCCTCCACATTTCTTTTATCCTCTTTCTCCCTCCCTCCTCCTCACATTCTTCCAATCTCCTGTTCTTCCTCCTCCTCACATGCCTCCCATCTCTTCGTCCTCCTCCTCCTTCTTCACACTTCTTTTATCCTCTTCCTCCCTCCCTACTCCCTCTTTAATCATCCTTGCCTCACACCTCTTTTCTCGCCGGCCCATCACTCACCCTCCTTTTCCCTCCCTCTCACTAAGACTGACGTATGAGTGAAAAAGGCCCTCTCGCTCTCCTTTCCCCTCTATTTCTCTTCCCTCTTCTCTCTCTCTCTCTTTCACCACATGCCTCTTTATTCCTTCTTTCCTCTCATCTTTATCACCATCTTTATTTTGGGTCGTCCTTCATCTCCTTCTTCCTACTCTTCCCGTTTTACTCAATATGTATATTTCTCATTTCATCGTAAATTTTCTCGTGTTCTCTCTCTATTTTTTTATTTTTTTCGTTAACCTCATTTGATTTCAATTCCATTTCTTCTCTGTTTTTTCTCCTTATCCTCCATACCGTCTTTACTTACGTCTTGTGATCACCTTTTCCTTAGATCTCCCCATCCAGCATTCCGTCCTCTCTCCTTCTTATTCTGATAAGTATACAAGAGAATATTTAGGCAAGAAAGGAAATGGAACTTGTGTATTTTGTATCAGATTTGGTTGCTGATGCTTGCTTATTTCACTAAAGCAAATCACATATCTGTTAAGGTGTCTGTGAAAATAAAAAACAATTCTCCGACCTTCTAAATATAATCCTCCTCATTTTATCTTTTACAACCTTTATTCCTGTTCCTTCATCTCCTTTCCTATTTATTTTCCATTTCATCCTTAAACAATCTTTCATTCAGTTCTCCCATCAAATTATCCTTTCCTCCATTCCTCCTTTTCTCCTTTCCTCCTTTCCTTTTTCTATTGTGTTAATTTTCTAGTACTAATGTCCTTACCTTTAACTATCGAATCCCCACATTAAGTCTTTCTTGTTTGTCTATTCTTTTCTTCCTTCTTTACATTTGCTGTTTACACCCAACTTTTACCTCCTTCATTCTTTACTCATCTCTTCTCCTTCATTCCCCTTTCCCTCCCCTTTTATTCTTCACTACCTATTCCCTCTCCAAATCTCTTTCCTCCCTCCATATTTCCTCCTCCCTCCTCCCCCTCTCCATCATCTCCTTCCCTCCACCCCCTCTTTGGCACGGGCACCTGAAGGAGACAAGTTAACACCAGCCTTCCATACATTATTTTTAAGAACCCGTAAGGACCACTTCCCGATATTATAACGATAAATCAGGCCCCCTACTGACCACTGCCCGCCATCGGTTTAATCCAGAAGATGGCCACCGAAGGAGGGGAAGGGAGGGAAGGAAACAGGAGGGGACGAGGGAGTGCGAGGGAGGAAGAAAAAGAAGGAAAGGGAGTGGGAGGTGCCCTGAAAAAGTACTGTGGGAGCCTGGAAAGTAAGATGGATAAGAAGTGGGTGATGGCTCAAAGTGTAGAAGGGAGGTGTTCCGAGTGGAGATGCGTTGAGTAGGGGAGTGGCCGAGAGAATATATAGAGTGAGGTGGGAAGGTGAGATTGATTGAGAGGAAGAAAGGAGATTTGAAGGAAAGTTGGAAAGCATGGAGGTAACTGATTAGACTAAAACTGACTGGGGGAAACTGGTACGAAGTAGAGAGAATTGTAATTACTGTTGAAAGGAAGTACGTGGGAAAATTAGAGTAAATATTATAGAAAATAGATTGGATGACAGAAAGAAAGTAGTAAGAGGATAAGGAATGGAGAAAAGATCAAGTTAGGAGAGAGACGAAAAGGAGGTTTGAGTGTGAGGAAAGTGGAAGAGTGAGGGGGAGAAGAGGAGGAATGAGGGGAGAAATTGGGAACATTCCTAGCATGCTTGGTGGTGGTGAGGGCAAGAGAGAGAGAGAGAGAGAGAGAGAGAGAGAGAGAGAGAGAGAGAGAGAGAGAGAGAGAGAGAGAGAGAGAGAGAGAGAGAAGAGAGAGAGAGAGAGAGAGAGAGAGAGAGAGAGAGAGAGAGAGAGAGAATCATGCATGTGTGAAAAGAAGACTTACAAATTCATAAAAAAGGCAGAAAAAGTGTGCAACTGATGAACAGGAAAAAATCCACATACAGTACAGACAAAGTGTGGTAAAAAGTAGCAGAGGCTCAGTTTCCAGGGTATAGTAAAACTAAAAATATTAGAAGAATATTTGAGGGCAAGAATAGAGAAAACAGAATGAATGAGAGTAAAGGAAGCAAAACACACACACCACTTGTTAGGAACCGTGAAATGAGGGGAAACGGAGGACCTAGGAAAGATAATGACATGCCGTAATCTAATATTAAAAACGTTATGAGTTTTCGTAATTGTGTTGCTGCACAGTTCAGGTGTTATGAGGTGTGATGGAAAAAACACCCACTTTAAACTCTGCTTGCTTCTCTAGTTTATATAATATTGGCTCGTGTTCTCTAGTAACATAGTTATGCATAACATGATCACAGTTTGTTGTCTTCGCCAATTCAGAGTGGTGTGTTATTCATTCATTCACACTTCAGGTGGATTTATACTTTGTTGTTTTGAAAGTGCAGTTTTTGTTTGACCCTTTGCTGGCGGGGAAGTTAAAGAAGATGCCCTGACCTGTTGCACAAACAGTGTACTATGCAGGTTGACGGAGGAAGAGTAGTTACGAAGAGAAAGCATTTGGAATTTCAACGAAGGACAAATAAACGTTGGAATGGTGTAGCTAGAACACTAAAATTCTAAATATTTCAACTAAGGGACACTTCCAAATATTTCACCTAAGGGACACTTCCAAATATTTCACCTAAGGGGACACTATAACCAGGCAAAAATCAAGACAGAAGAGAATATTGTAATACCTCGATTTAAAAGACAAATACTTGGGTAACTCAGAACAGAACAGGACATGACGGTGAAGATCAACGCGTCAGTTAGTATTAGAAGTCAAGAACGAACAATAGTTTACTTTAGATTCGAGTATGAGGCAGATTGGAGGGAGTTACATTTGACAGCTTAGAGGATGCAGATTTACCCTTACTTCCTAAGTTATAACTTGCTATTATTATATTTAGTTTATAAGCCAGATTCGCAGCAAACAAGAAGAACAGCAGCAGAGATTAAAGCAACACAACAACAACAACAACAACAACCAACACTTCACCACACACCGTGCCCACTTCACCGCCCAGCTCTGCCCTCGGTGTGACAGATCCTCCCATTCATTGCTCCATTCATCTCCCGGACACTTTTATCTCCAGAAATAACTTACCAAGAGCTATGGATTTCCCCCCCCCCCCCCCCAACTCTCCCTGTCCCCTCCCTCCCATCCTTAAATTTTCTCTCTCTCACCTCTTTTCCTTCACCCCTGTCTTCCTCTCAATATCATCTCTTTCCCTCATATATTTCCATTTTCTTAATTGTTTTATTTTTAGTATACCCCTTTTCACACATCGACTTCTTCCATGGATACCCCTCTTCCAAATTATGCATCTTTCCTCTCTTCCTCTGGTCTTTCCCCATCATCATCTTACACCCAAACTCTCTCCCACCCACTCACTACGCCCTTACTTTATCTCCCACTTCCCCCCCTTACACCCACACTAACACCGACGCTCCACTCAACACGTATCGTCCCTATAACCCCTTTAGAAAAAACAAAAAACAAACATATATATTCCATAAGAGGACGTCTACCCTCCACAACAAACAACAATCTTCCAGTCCATTATACCAACCACCACCCTGATCATTCCACTCCCTTCCCAAAACCACTACTTCCCTTCCCTCTTTCCCTCCTCGCCCCATTCCTCCCTTCTTCCTCTACCCACCCACTTCCTTCCTTCCTTCCAACCAGCTTCTTTCCTTCCACTTCTCTTCTTACTCCTCCCTCCACCCACTTTATATATATATATATATATATATATATATATATATATATATATATATATATATATATATATATATATATATATATATATATATATATATGTGTGTGTGTGTGTGTGTGTGTGTGTGTGTGTGTGTGTGTGTGTGTGTGTGTGTGTGTGTGTGTGTGTGGTGTGTGTGTGTGTGTGTGTGTGTGTGTGTTTTAGTGCATTGTGTTTGTTTTTCCTTACCGGGTGCATGTGTGACATTTGGGGGAGGAGGTAATTTATGTTCTTGTTGTTATGGTGTCTTTTATGGGGATGGATGGTGTGTTTTTGTTGTTCTTGTCGTGTGCTGAAGTGTGGGTGTTTGAGGGAGGGTGTGTAACTGGGCTGTTGTTGTTGTTGTTGTTGTTGTTTATGGCGTTAATCCTTTCACCTTTCCAACTCGTATATCTCTTTTAAGATGTTTTTTGTTTACGTGAGTCACTTCATCGTAAATATTAACCCGTGTCAAAAAGGGGTTTTCTAATACTCCTGACTAATTTCAGACTTTTGTATTATGATGGAGAGCAGGTAACTGATTCATGATTAATTATTATCTCCATAGACTTTTCCCAGTAGTCTCGTCTTTTCATGTGGGATTCTTTTGTTGGTGAAGGTCTCAGATTTCTCCAAACTATGACACGAAACAGATCCCCTTTTAGTAACATTGGGGGCTTTTGTTTTCTAGCATAATTAGGAGGAATCAGTAGCCTTTAATTATCAAACCGACATATCCCCTTAATCTGTTCTCTATATACCTAACCCTGGGCGCCTTATATAACCATTTGAAAGAAACCAACACTAACACCACCAACACAGACCGGAGTAAGACGTCAATTATTTTCCACTTTTAGTCTCGTTTTTGTTTTTCCTTTGGTGGGTTGGGGTTGGTGAGGCGTGGGTGAGCGGGGCCTCAGATGTATTGTTCTGCGGCAGTCGACCTGTCGTCTCCGATTTTGGGTTGATTGCGGGGAAAAAGAGAAGGTGGTGGTGGTGGTGTGGTGAAGGTGAGATGGGATGGAGGCGGCGGCATTGGTGGTGCTAGTGATGGTGGTGATTATGCTGGAATAGAAGTGTTGTGGTAGTATTAGTGATGGATAGTGTGATTCAGACACACATAAATGCATGGAAAGGAAGCAATTCTCCCTTCCTTCTTAACTTCACCTGTCATTCCTCCACTTCTCACCTCTGTGCTTTGCCTACCATCCCTTCACCTCTCGCCCTTACTTTTACACCACTCACTTTTCCACTCCTTCACCTCTCATCCACCTCTCTCCCCTTCAGAACCCCTACCCTTACCTGTTATCCCATCTCTCCTCCATTTTTTAATATAAGTTTTTCTTGTTATTCGTTTTTTTATGCCAGAAAGGAATTACGTAGGGGCAAACAGAATCCACAAAAATTCACCTCTCCAACAGGGAAAAATACAGAAAGAAAATCCCGAATACCAGATCAGCCCAGTTCAAAACACCCAGAAAATTACGAAGGGATAGAGGTAAGAGGCCGAGTATGGGTGGAGGTAGATTTAGGGTAGCAGGGTAGAATGTGAGCAGAGGTTGAATAAGAGAAAGGGTAGAAAGGAGCGAATAGAGAGTGCGGGAGGAAGTAATAATGAGAGAAAGAGAGGTAGAAAAGAGCGTTAGGTGAGACTGAGCGAAATGCAGGGGTCGTGAGAAAAAAAAAGTTAGAAAGAGAAGGGGACAGAGAAGTTAATAGGTGGTACTGAGTGATAGGCTGAATGAGAGTACCGTAACTGTTGTTTATTTATCCATACAGTTTTCCCAGGCTTCAGTTACAGAGTCCTGGTCCGCTAATTAATCCCTCGCCTTTTCTTCATCGTGTTCTTCCCTCTCATACAATATTTTTACCCCCATAAATATACCAACTCCTTCCCTTTCATTACCC
The DNA here is from genome assembly GCA_034508575.1 of Petrolisthes manimaculis. NCBI lineage: Eukaryota > Metazoa > Arthropoda > Malacostraca > Decapoda > Porcellanidae > Petrolisthes > Petrolisthes manimaculis. The sequence goes on from JAWZYT010001778.1 coordinate 41,464, forward strand.
CTACCACTCCTTTCATCACCTTAACACCTTTAATTAATCACCCCTACCCCACCATTCCTACTCTTACCACTCCTTTCATCACTGCCTCCCCTTACATCACCTACTGCTCCCCTCCACCCACTGCCCCCCCAATACCCATTACGTCTTCCCCCTCCCTTCATCTATCAGAAACTCCTCCCTCTTCTATGTCACCCACCGCCTCCTCTCTTCATCGTCTCCCTTTCCCCCATCACTGCCATTAAGCTGTGATGGGAATGGTTGGATTCTTAGCATGTCTTGACAGATTAACCCTCCAGTTCTTCACCCAAGCGCTCCCCCCTAGCATTCTTCCCCTTCCGGTACATTTGAGACTCAGTACCGTGCCCCCTCCCCCCTCTCTCTGCCACCACAACTCTCTCTTATACCGTACGTGTTCATATATCCAATGGTATGTATGGTGTATAAGCTTCATTCTGCCCAAGTACATTTATATTATATTCATCTCCCAGGTTGTGTTGCAATGTGAAATTCCTTTATAATATCCTCCTCCTCCTCCTCTCTCTCTCTCCCTCTTTGTCCTCCTCTCTTCTATTCCTCTATTCCATCCACTCTTCAGCCATCCCTCCTCCCTACTTATATATGCTCTCCCTTCCATTCTGTTCCCTCTTCTCCATGTACTATCATCATTCCTTCCACTTACCGTCCGATTATGTTCAAATACAATAGCCATCTCTCTCCCCTCTCCTCGAGATTTGAGAGGCAAGGGAAGAGGGGTGAGTCGAGGAGGAGGTGGATGAGAAGGAATAAACCCGGAGAAGGAGGAATAAGAGGTGAAGGAGGAGGAGGAGGAGGAAGAGGAAGCGAAAAAGGAATAAGAGGAGACGGAAGAAGAAGATAATTATGAAGGTGGAGAAAGATAATGAGCATAAAGAAGAGAAATGGAGAAGGAAAGCGAGAAGGTAGAAGAGTGGAGGAGACTGAGAGGAAAAGAAGTTGCTGCTAAGAATAAAGAGGTGGAAAAGGAAGAGGAAGAAGGAAATACAAATAACAGAGAAAGAGTAATGAAGGAAGTATAGGGTAAGAGATTGCCGTGGAGGAAGGTGAAAGTAAAGAAAGAGTAAAGATTAAAGAAGTAGGAGAGAAAGAATAACAAGACGAAACGAGATTAGGAAGAAAGGGGGCAACAGGAAACAGGGAGGAAGGGTGGAGAGAAGAGAGAATAAAGGAAAATAATAAGAATAAGTAAAGAGAGTGGAATTAACGTGAATGAAGGATAGGAGAAGGAACAGAGAAGAAATAGAGGGTGGAAAAGATGGAGGCGGAGGAGAGAGAAAGAAGAGGAAAGAATAATGGAAGATAAGAAAAAACTGAAGCAAGCTTAGGAGGAAAGAAGAACAGGAGTGAGAAGGATTAGCTGAATCAGAAAGAGAGGAAGTGGCAGAAGGGGAAAGAAGAAAGAGAGGAGTAGAGAGAAGGAGGGATTGGGGAGGAGGCACTGTATTTTTAAGCCGATAGAATTAGGCTCTATTTTGCAATCATCTGTGTCAATAGGGCGAACCAAGAGGCCAGTAACAATCCAATTTAAAAGCAAACAGGCCGGGGTTTGTCCTGTCGAGGGAGGGGGGTGGGGGGGGGGAGGGGGGCTAAACATTTTTATCTGTCTCTCTTTCTCTCTTTTTATCTTTTTCCTCTCCTTTCTCTCTCTTTCTCTCTCTCTTTCTCTCTCTCTCTCTCTCTCTTTCTCTCTCTCTCTCTCTCTCTCTTTCTCTCCATATCTATATATCAGTCAATTATTATTAATTGTGTGTGTGCGCGCGCTCATGCTACGCGCTTTTGGGTATAATCTAAAGCTTGTTGTGAAGTATGAGAGAGAGAGAGAGAGAGAGAGAGAGAGAGAGAGAGAGAGAGAGAGAGAGAGAGTGGAAGTAGGGCCAGTTTACCTGTCCCCCTGTGTGCATCCACCTTTTTCTGGTGGAGATTTGGTGTCCCCGCCCCTGCTGTGCTGTCGCTGTGTCTGACGCTCAGGTAAACATTGTGTCCCCAGTCTCATTCTCTCACTTTCTATCTTTATCTATATGTCTTGTTTATTTCTTATTTACTTAATCACGTGTCCATCAGAAAACTGACCAGCAATTCCACAGACCGGAATCAAACTCACATCCTCTCCACGGCAAGTCTAATATGTCAATACAATCTTTAATTGTGCATTTACTGAATAAGTAAAATAGTGAGTTGAGTGTGAAGTACCCCGTTG
>JAWZYT010001779.1:0-96610 GCA_034508575.1 Petrolisthes manimaculis
GGGCCAAAAAAACGTGTTTTAGCATTTTTTTTGCCTGAAAATTGAAATTTTTCTAGCACAGTACAAATCGACTTTTGGGCCAAAAAAACGTGTTTTAGCATTTTTTTTGCCTGAAAATTGAAATTTTTCTAGCACAGTACAAATCGACTTTTTGGGCCAAAAAAACGTGTTTTAGCAATTTTTTTTGCCTGAAAATTGAAATTTTTCTAGCACAGTACAATCGACTTTTTGGGCCAAAAAAACGTGTTTTAGCATTTTTTTTGCCTGAAAATTGAAATTTTTCTAGCACAGTACAAATCGACTTTTTGGGCCAAAAAAAACGTGTTTTAGCATTTTTTTGCCTGAAAATTGAAATTTTTCTAGCACAGTACAAATCGACTTTTTGGGCCAAAAAAACGTGTTTTTGCATTTTTTTTGCCTGAAAATTGAAATTTTTCTAGCACTGTACAAATCGACTTTTTGGGCCAAAAAAACGTGTTTTTGCATTTTTTTTGCCTGAAAATTGAAATTTTTCTAGCACTGTACAAATCGACTTTTTGGGCCAAAAAAACGTGTTTTTAGCATTTTTTTTGCCTGAAAATTGAAATTTTTCTAGCACTGTACAAATCGACTTTTTGGGCCAAAAAAACGTGTTTTAGCATTTTTTTTGCCTGAAAATTGAAATTTTTCTAGCACAGTACAAATCGACTTTTTGGGCCAAAAAAACGTGTTTTAGCATTTTTTTTGCCTGAAAATTGAAATTTTTCTAGCACTGTACAAATCGACTTTTTGGGCCAAAAAAACGTGTTTTTGCATTTTTTTTGCCTGAAAATTGAAATTTTTCTAGCACAGTACAAATCGACTTTTTGGGCCAAAAAAACGTGTTTTAGCATTTTTTTTGCCTGAAAATTGAAATTTTTCTAGCACAGTACAGATCGACTTTTTGGGCCAAAAAAACGTGTTTTTGCATTTTTTTTGCCTGAAAATTGAAATTTTTCTAGCACAGTACAAATCGACTTTTTGGGCCAAAAAAACGTGTTTTAGCATTTTTTTTGCCTGAAAATTGAAATTTTTCTAGCACTGTACAAATCGACTTTTTGGGCCAAAAAAACGTGTTTTTGCATTTTTTTTGCCTGAAAATTGAAATTTTTCTAGCACTGTACAAATCGACTTTTTGGGCCAAAAAAACGTGTTTTTGCATTTTTTTTGCCTGAAAATTGAAATTTTTCTAGCACTGTACAAATCGACTTTTGGGGCCAAAAAAATGTGTTTTAGCATTTTTTTTGCCTGAAAATTGAAATTTTTCTAGCACAGTACAAATCGACTTTTTGGGCCAAAAAAACGTGTTTTAGCATTTTTTTTGCCTGAAAATTGATTTTTTTCTAGCACAGTACAAATCGACTTTTTGGGCCAAAAAAACGTGTTTTAGCATTTTTTTTGCCTGAAAATTGAAATTTTTCTAGCACTGTACAAATCGACTTTTTGGGCCAAAAAAACGTGTTTTTGCATTTTTTTTGCCTGAAAATTGAAATTTTTCTAGCACAGTACAAATCGACTTTTTGGGCCAAAAAAACGTGTTTTAGCATTTTTTTTGCCTGAAAATTGATTTTTTCTAGCACAGTACAAATCGACTTTTTGGGCCAAAAAAACGTGTTTTAGCATTTTTTTTGCCTGAAAATTGAAATTTTTCTAGCACAGTACAAATCGACTTTTTGGGCCAAAAAAACGTGTTTTAGCATTTTTTTTGCCTGAAAATTGAAATTTTTCTAGCACTGTACAAATCGACTTTTTGGGCCAAAAAAAACGTGTTTTTGCATTTTTTTTGGCTGAAAATTGAAATTTTTCTAGCACAGTACAAATCGACTTTTTGGGCCAAAAAAAACGTGTTTCAGCATTTTTTTTGCCTGAAAATTGAAATTTTTCTAGCACAGTACAAATCGACTTTTTGGGCCAAAAAAACGTGTTTTAGCATTTTTTTTGCCTGAAAATTGAAATTTTTCTAGCACAGTACAAATCGACTTTTTGGGCCAAAAAAACGTGTTTTAGCATTTTTTTTGCCTGAAAATTGAAATTTTTCTAGCACTGTACAAATCGAATTTTAGGGCCAAAAAAACGTGTTTTTGCATTTTTTTTGCCTGAAAATTGAAATTTTTCTAGCACAGTACAAATCGACTTTTTGGGCCAAAAAAACGTGTTTTAGCATTTTTTTTGCCTGAAAATTGAAATTTTTCTAGCACAGTACAAATCGACTTTTTGGGCCAAAAAAACGTGTTTTAGCATTTTTTTTGCCTGAAAATTGAAATTTTTCTAGCACTGTACAAATCGACTTTTTGGGCCAAAAAAACGTGTTTTTGCCTTTTTTTTGCCCGATAATTGAAATTTTTCTAGCACAGTACAAATCGACTTTTGGGCCAAAAAAACGTGTTTTAGCATTTTTTTTGCCTGAAAATTGAAATTTTTCTAGCACTGTACAAATCGACTTTTTGGGCCAAAAAAACGTGTTTTTGCATTTTTTTTGCCTGAAAATTGAAATTTTTCTAGCACTGTACAAATCGACTTTTTGGGCCAAAAAAACGTGTTTTTGCATTTTTTTTGCCTGAAAATTGAAATTTTTCTAGCACTGTACAAATCGACTTTTTGGGCCAAAAAAACGTGTTTTTGCATTTTTTTTGCCTGAAAATTGAAATTTTTCTAGCACTGTACAAATCGACTTTTTGGGCCAAAAAAACGTGTTTTTGCATTTTTTTTGCCTGAAAATTAAAAATTTTCTAGCACAGTACAAATCGACTTTTTGGGCCAAAAAAACGTGTTTTAGCATTTTTTTTGCCTGAAAATTGAAATTTTTCTAGCACAGTACAAATCGACTTTTTGGGCCAAAAAACGTGTTTTAGCATTTTTTTTGCCTGAAAATTGAAATTTTTCTAGCACAGTACAAATCTACTTTTTGGGCCAAAAAAACGTGTTTTAGCATTTTTTTTGCCTGAAAATTGAAATTTTTCTAGCACAGTACAAATCGACTTTTTGGGCCAAAAAAACGTGTTTTAGCATTTTTTTTGCCTGAAAATTGAAATTTTTCAAGCACTGTACAAATCGACTTTTTGGGCCAAAAAAACGTGTTTTTGCATTTTTTTTGCCTGAAAATTGAAATTTTTCTAGCACAGTACAAATCGACTTTTTGGGCCAAAAAAACGTGTTTTAGCATTTTTTTTGCCTGAAAATTGAAATTTTTCTAGCACAGTACAAATCGACTTTTTGGGCCAAAAAAACGTGTTTTAGCATTTTTTTTGCCTGAAAATTGAAATTTTTCTAGCACAGTACAAATCGACTTTTTGGGCCAAAAAAAACGTGTTTTTGCATTTTTTTTTGCCTGAAAATTGAAATTTTTCTAGCACAGTACAAATCGACTTTTTGGGCCAAAAAAACGTGTTTTTGCATTTTTTTTGCCTGAAAATTGAAATTTTTCTAGCACAGTACAAATCGACTTTTTGGGCCAAAAAAACGTGTTTTAGCATTTTTTTTGCCTGAAAATTGAAATTTTTCTAGCACTGTACAAATCGACTTTTTGGGCCAAAAAAACGTGTTTTTGCATTTTTTTTGCCTGAAAATTGAAATTTTTCTAGCACAGTACAAATCGACTTTTTGGGCCAAAAAAACGTGTTTTAGCATTTTTTTTGCCTGAAAATTGAAATTTTTCTAGCACAGTACAAATCGACTTTTTGGGCCAAAAAAACGTGTTTTAGCATTTTTTTTGCCTGAAAATTGAAATTTTTCTAGCACTGTACAAATCGACTTTTTGGGCCAAAAAAACGTGTTTTTGCATTTTTTTTGCCTGAAAATTGAAATTTTTCTAGCACTATACAATCGACTTTTTGGGCCAAAAAAACGTGTTTTTGCATTTTTTTTGCCTGAAAATTGAAATTTTTCTAGCACTGTACAAATCGACTTTTTGGGCCAAAAAAACGTGTTTTTGCATTTTTTTTGCCTGAAAATTGAAATTTTTCTAGCACTGTACAATCGACTTTTGGGGCCAAAAAAAAACGTGTTTTAGCATTTTTTTTGCCTGAAAATTGAAATTTTTCTAGCACAGTACAAATCGACTTTTTGGGCCAAAAAAACGTGTTTTAGCATTTTTTTTGCCTGAAAATTGAAATTTTTCTAGCACAGTACAAATCGACTTTTTGGGCCAAAAAAACGTGTTTTAGCATTTTTTTTGCCTGAAAATTGAAATTTTTCTAGCACAGTACAAATCGACTTTTTGGGCCAAAAAAAACGTGTTTTAGCATTTTTTTGCCTGAAAATTGAAATTTTTCTAGCACTGTAGAAATCGACTTTTTGGGCCAAAAAAACGTGTTTTTGCATTTTTTTTGCCTGAAAATTGATTTTTTTCTAGCACAGTACAAATCGACTTTTTGGGCCAAAAAAACGTGTTTTAGCATTTTTTTTGCCTGAAAATTGAAATTTTTCTAGCACAGTACAAATCGACTTTTTGGGCCAAAAAAACGTGTTTTAGCATTTTTTTGCCTGAAAATTGAAATTTTTCTAGCACAGTACAAATCGACTTTTTGGGCCAAAAAAACGTGTTTTAGCATTTTTTTTGCCTGAAAATTGAAATTTTTCTAGCACTGTACAAATCGACTTTTTGGGCCAAAAAAAACGTGTTTTTGCATTTTTTTTGCCTGAAAATTGAAATTTTTCTAGCACTGTACAAATCGACTTTTTGGGCCAAAAAAACGTGTTTTTGCATTTTTTTTGCCTGAAAATTGAAATTTTTCTAGCACAGTACAAATTGACTTTTTGGGCCAAAAAAACGTGTTTTAGCATTTTTTTTGCCTGAAAATTGAAATTTTTCTAGCACAGTACAAATCGACTTTTTGGGCAAAAAAACGTGTTTTAGCATTTTTTTTGCCTGAAAATTGAAATTTTTCTAGCACAGTACAAATCGACTTTTTGGGCCAAAAAAACGTGTTTTAGCATTTTTTTTGCCTGAAAATTGAAATTTTTCTAGCACTGTACAAATCGACTTTTTGGGCCAAAAAAACGTGTTTTTGCATTTTTTTTGCCTGAAAATTGAAATTTTTCTAGCACAGTACAAATCGACTTTTTGGGCCAAAAAAACGTGTTTTAGCATTTTTTTTGCCTGAAAATTGAAATTTTTCTAGCACTGTACAAATCGACTTTTTGGGCCAAAAAAACGTGTTTTTGCATTTTTTTTGCCTGAAAATTGAAATTTTTCTAGCACAGTACAAATCGACTTTTTGGGCCAAAAAAACGTGTTTTAGCATTTTTTTTGCCTGAAAATTGAATTTTTTCTAGCACAGTACAAATCGACTTTTTGCGCCAAAAAAACGTGTTTTAGCATTTTTTTTGCCTGAAAATTGAAATTTTTCTAGCACAGTACAAATCGACTTTTTGGGCCAAAAAAACGTGTTTTAGCATTTTTTTTGCCTGAAAATTGAATTTTTTCTAGCACTGTACAAATCGACTTTTTGGGCCAAAAAAACGTGTTTTTGCATTTTTTTTGCCTGAAAATTGAAATTTTTCTAGCACAGTACAAATCGACTTTTTGGGCCAAAAAAACGTGTTTTAGCATTTTTTTTGCCTGAAAATTGAATTTTTTCTAGCACAGTACAAATCGACTTTTTGGGCCAAAAAAACGTGTTTTAGCATTTTTTTTGCCTGAAAATTGAAATTTTTCTAGCACAGTACAAATCGACTTTTTGGGCCAAAAAAACGTGTTTTAGCATTTTTTTTGCCTGAAAATTGAAATTTTTCTAGCACAGTACAAATCGACTTTTTGGGCCAAAAAAACGTGTTTTAGCATTTTTTTTGCCTGAAAATTGAAATTTTTCTAGCACTGTACAAATCGACTTTTTGGGCCAAAAAAACGTGTTTTTGCATTTTTTTTGGCTGAAAATTGAAATTTTTCTAGCACAGTACAAATCGACTTTTTGGGCCAAAAAAACGTGTTTTAGCATTTTTTTTGCCTGAAAATTGAAATTTTTCTAGCACAGTACAAATCGACTTTTTGGGCCAAAAAAACGTGTTTTAGCATTTTTTTTGCCTGAAAATTGAATTTTTTCTAGCACAGTACAAATCGACTTTTTGGGCCAAAAAAACGTGTTTTAGCATTTTTTTTGCCTGAAAATTGAAATTTTTCTAGCACAGTACAGATCGACTTTTTGGGCCAAAAAAACGTGTTTTTGCATTTTTTTTGCCTGAAAATTGAAATTTTTCTAGCACAGTACAAATCGACTTTTTGGGCCAAAAAAACGTGTTTTAGCATTTTTTTTGCCTGAAAATTGAAATTTTTCTAGCACTGTACAAATCGACTTTTTGGGCCAAAAAAAACGTGTTTTTGCATTTTTTTTGCCTGAAAATTGAAATTTTTCTAGCACTGTACAAATCGACTTTTTGGGCCAAAAAAACGTGTTTTTGCATTTTTTTTGCCTGAAAATTGAAATTTTTCTAGCACTGTACAAATCGACTTTTGGGGCCAAAAAAATGTGTTTTAGCATTTTTTTTGCCTGAAAATTGAAATTTTTCTAGCACAGTACAAATCGACTTTTTGGGCCAAAAAAACGTGTTTTAGCATTTTTTTTGCCTGAAAATTGATTTTTTTCTAGCACAGTACAAATCGACTTTTTGGGCCAAAAAAACGTGTTTTAGCATTTTTTTTGCCTGAAAATTGAAAATTTTTCTAGCACTGTACAAATCGACTTTTTGGGCCAAAAAAACGTGTTTTTGCATTTGTTTTGCCTGAAAATTGAAATTTTTCTAGCACAGTACAAATCGACTTTTTGGGCCAAAAAAACGTGTTTTAGCATTTTTTTTGCCTGAAAATTGATTTTTTTCTAGCACAGTACAAATCGACTTTTTGGGCCAAAAAAACGTGTTTTAGCATTTTTTTTGCCTGAAAATTGAAATTTTTCTAGCACAGTACAAATCGACTTTTTGGGCCAAAAAAACGTGTTTTAGCATTTTTTTTGCCTGAAAATTGAAATTTTTCTAGCACTGTACAAATCGACTTTTTGGGCCAAAAAAACGTGTTTTTGCATTTTTTTTGGCTGAAAATTGAAATTTTTCTAGCACAGTACAAATCGACTTTTTGGGCCAAAAAAACGTGTTTCAGCATTTTTTTTGCCTGAAAATTGAAATTTTTCTAGCACAGTACAAATCGACTTTTTGGGCCAAAAAAACGTGTTTTAGCATTTTTTTTGCCTGAAAATTGAAATTTTTCTAGCACAGTACAAATCGACTTTTTGGGCCAAAAAAACGTGTTTTAGCATTTTTTTTGCCTGAAAATTGAAATTTTTCTAGCACTGTACAAATCGAATTTTTGGGCCAAAAAAACGTGTTTTTGCATTTTTTTTGCCTGAAAATTGAAATTTTTCTAGCACAGTACAAATCGACTTTTTGGGCCAAAAAAACGTGTTTTAGCATTTTTTTTGCCTGAAAATTGAAATTTTTCTAGCACAGTACAAATCGACTTTTTGGGCCAAAAAAACGTGTTTTAGCATTTTTTTTGCCTGAAAATTGAAATTTTTCTAGCACTGTACAAATCGACTTTTTGGGCCAAAAAAACGTGTTTTTGCCTTTTTTTTGCCCGATAATTGAAATTTTTCTAGCACAGTACAAATCGACTTTTTGGGCCAAAAAAACGTGTTTTAGCATTTTTTTTGCCTGAAAATTGAAATTTTTCTAGCACTGTACAAATCGACTTTTTGGGCCAAAAAAAACGTGTTTTTGCATTTTTTTTGCCTGAAAATTGAAATTTTTCTAGCACTGTACAAATCGACTTTTTGGGCCAAAAAAACGTGTTTTTGCATTTTTTTTGCCTGAAAATTGAAATTTTTCTAGCACTGTACAAATCGACTTTTTGGGCCAAAAAAACGTGTTTTTGCATTTTTTTTGCCTGAAAATTGAAATTTTTCTAGCACTGTACAAATCGACTTTTTGGGCCAAAAAAACGTGTTTTTGCATTTTTTTTGCCTGAAAATTAAAAATTTTCTAGCACAGTACAAATCGACTTTTTGGGCCAAAAAAAACGTGTTTTAGCATTTTTTTTGCCTGAAAATTGAAATTTTTCTAGCACAGTACAAATCGACTTTTTGGGCCAAAAAACGTGTTTTAGCATTTTTTTTGCCTGAAAATTGAAATTTTTCTAGCACAGTACAAATCTACTTTTTGGGCCAAAAAAACGTGTTTTAGCATTTTTTTTGCCTGAAAATTGAAATTTTTCTAGCACAGTACAAATCGACTTTTTGGGCCAAAAAAACGTGTTTTAGCATTTTTTTTGCCTGAAAATTGAAATTTTTCAAGCACTGTACAAATCGACTTTTTGGGCCAAAAAAACGTGTTTTTGCATTTTTTTTGCCTGAAAATTGAAATTTTTCTAGCACAGTACAAATCGACTTTTTGGGCCAAAAAAACGTGTTTTAGCATTTTTTTTGCCTGAAAATTGAAATTTTTCTAGCACAGTACAAATCGACTTTTTGGGCCAAAAAAACGTGTTTTAGCATTTTTTTTGCCTGAAAATTGAAATTTTTCTAGCACAGTACAAATCGACTTTTTGGGCCAAAAAAACGTGTTTTTGCATTTTTTTTGCCTGAAAATTGAAATTTTTCTAGCACAGTACAAATCGACTTTTTGGGCCAAAAAAACGTGTTTTTGCATTTTTTTTGCCTGAAAATTGAAATTTTTCTAGCACAGTACAAATCGACTTTTTGGGCCAAAAAAAACGTGTTTTAGCATTTTTTTTGCCTGAAAATTGAAATTTTTCTAGCACTGTACAAATCGACTTTTTGGGCCAAAAAAACGTGTTTTTGCATTTTTTTTGCCTGAAAATTGAAATTTTTCTAGCACTGTACAAATCGACTTTTTGGGCCAAAAAAACGTGTTTTTGCATTTTTTTTGCCTGAAAATTGAAATTTTTCTAGCACTGTACAAATCGACTTTTGGGGCCAAAAAAATGTGTTTTAGCATTTTTTTTGCCTGAAAATTGAAATTTTTCTAGCACAGTACAAATCGACTTTTTGGGCCGAAAAAACGTGTTTTAGCATTTTTTTTGCCTGAAAATTGAATTTTTTCTAGCACAGTACAAATCGACTTTTTGGGCCAAAAAAACTTGTTTTAGCATTTTTTTTGCCTGAAAATTGAAATTTTTCTAGCACTGTACAAATCGACTTTTTGGGCCAAAAAAACGTGTTTTTGCATTTTTTTTGCCTGAAAATTGAAATTTTTCTAGCACAGTACAAATCGACTTTTTGGGCCAAAAAAACGTGTTTTAGCATTTTTTTTGCCTGAAAATTGAAATTTTTCTAGCACAGTACAAATCGACTTTTTGGGCCAAAAAAACGTGTTTTAGCATTTTTTTTGCCTGAAAATTGAAATTTTTCTAGCACTGTACAAATCGACTTTTTGGGCCAAAAAAACGTGTTTTTGCATTTTTTTTGCCTGAAAATTGAAATTTTTCTAGCACAGTAGAAATCGACTTTTTGGGCCAAAAAAACGTGTTTTAGCATTTTTTTTGCCTGAAAATTGAATTTTTTCTAGCACAGTACAAATCGACTTTTTGGGCCAAAAAAACGTGTTTTAGCATTTTTTTTGCCTGAAAATTGAAATTTTTCTAGCACAGTACAAATCGACTTTTTGGGCCAAAAAAACGTGTTTTAGCATTTTTTTTGCCTGAAAATTGAAATTTTTCTAGCACAGTACAAATCGACTTTTTGGGCCAAAAAAACGTGTTTTAGCATTTTTTTTGCCTGAAAATTGAAATTTTTCTAGCACTGTACAAATCGACTTTTTGGGCCAAAAAAACGTGTTTTTGCATTTTTTTTGGCTGAAAATTGAAATTTTTCTAGCACAGTACAAATCGACTTTTTGGGCCAAAAAAACGTGTTTTAGCATTTTTTTTGCCTGAAAATTGACATTTTTCTAGCACAGTACAAATCGACTTTTTGGGCCAAAAAAACGTGTTTTAGCATTTTTTTTGCCTGAAAATTGAAATTTTTCTAGCACAGTACAAATCGACTTTTTGGGCCAAAAAAACGTGTTTTAGCTTTTTTTTTGCCTGAAAATTGAAATTTTTCTAGCACAGTACAAATCGACTTTTTGGGCCAAAAAAACGTGTTTTAGCATTTTTTTGCCTGAAAATTGAAATTTTTCTAGCACTGTACAAATCGACTTTTTGGGCCAAAAAAACGTGTTTTTGCATTTTTTTTGCCTGAAAATTGAAATTTTTCTAGCACTGTACAAATCGACTTTTGGGGCCAAAAAAATGTGTTTTAGCATTTTTTTTGCCTGAAAATTGAATTTTTCTAGCACAGTACAAATCGACTTTTTGGGCCAAAAAAACGTGTTTTAGCATTTTTTTTGCCTGAAAATTGAATTTTTTCTAGCACAGTACAAATCGACTTTTTGGGCCAAAAAAACGTGTTTTAGCATTTTTTTTGCCTGAAAATTGAAATTTTTCAAGCACTGTACAAATCGACTTTTTGGGCCAAAAAAACGTGTTTTTGCATTTTTTTTGCCTGAAAATTGAAATTTTTCTAGCACAGTACAAATCGACTTTTTGGGCCAAAAAAACGTGTTTTAGCATTTGTTTTGCCTGAAAATTGAAATTTTTCTAGCACAGTACAAATCGACTTTTTGGGCCAAAAAAACGTGTTTTAGCATTTTTTTTGCCTGAAAATTGAATTTTTTCTAGCACAGTACAAATCGACTTTTTGGGCCAAAAAAACGTGCTTTAGCATTTTTTTTGCCTGAAAATTGAAATTTTTCTAGCACTGTACAAATCGACTTTTTGGGCCAAAAAAACGTGTTTTTGCATTTTTTTTGCCTGAAAATTGAAATTTTTCTAGCACTGTACAAATCGACTTTTTGGGCCAAAAAAACGTGTTTTTGCATTTTTTTTGCCTGAAAATTGAAATTTTTCTAGCACTGTACAAATCGACTTTTTGGGCCAAAAAAACGTGTTTTTGCATTTTTTTTGCCTGAAAATTGAAATTTTTCTAGCACTGTACAAATCGACTTTTGGGGCAAAAAAAAACGTGTTTTAGCATTTTTTTTGCCTGAAAATTGAAATTTTTCTAGCACAGTACAAATCGACTTTTTGGGCCAAAAAAACGTGTTTTAGCATTTTTTTTGCCTGAAAATTGAATTTTTTCTAGCACAGTACAAATCGACTTTTTGGTCCAAAAAAACGTGTTTTAGCATTTTTTTTGCCTGAAAATTGAAATTTTTCTAGCACTGTACAAATCGACTTTTTGGGCCAAAAAAACGTGATTTTGCATTTTTTTTGCCTGAAAATTAAAATTTTTCTAGCACAGTACAAATCGACTTTTTGGGCCAAAAAAACGTGTTTTAGCATTTTTTTTGCCTGAAAATTGAAATTTTTCTAGCACAGTGCAAATCGACTTTTTGGGCCAAAAAAACGTGTTTTAGCATTTTTTTTGCCTGAAAATTGAAATTTTTCTAGCACAGTACAAATCGACTTTTTGGGCCAAAAAAACGTGTTTTAGCATTTTTTTTGCCTGAAAATTGAAATTTTTCTAGCACAGTACAAATCGACTTTTTGGGCCAAAAAAACGTGTTTTTGCATTTTTTTTGCCTGAAAATTGAAATTTTTCTAGCACAGTACAAATCGACTTTTTGGGCCAAAAAAAAGTGTTTTAGCATTTTTTTTGCCTGAAAATTGAAATTTTTCTAGCACTGTACAAATTGACTTTTTGGGCCAAAAAAACGTGTTTTTGCATTTTTTTTGCCTGAAATTGAAATTTTTCTAGCACTGTACAAATCGACTTTTTGGGCCAAAAAAACGTGTTTTTGCATTTTTTTTGCCTGAAAATTGAAATTTTTCTAGCACTGTACAAATCGACTTTTGGGGCCAAAAAAACGTGTTTTAGCATTTTTTTTGCCTGAAAATTGAAATTTTTCTAGCACAGTACAAATCGACTTTTTGGGCCAAAAAAACGTGTTTTAGCATTTTTTTTGCCTGAAAATTGAATTTTTTCTAGCACAGTACAAATCGACTTTTTGGGCCAAAAAAACGTGTTTTAGCATTTTTTTTGCCTGAAAATTGAAATTTTTCTACCACTGTACAAATCGACTTTTTGGGCCAAAAAAACGTGTTTTTGCTTTTTTTTTGCCTGAAAATTGAAATTTTTCTAGCACAGTACAAATCGACTTTTTGGGCCAAAAAAACGTGTTTTAGCATTTTTTTTGCCTGAAAATTGAAATTTTTCTAGCACAGTACAAATCGACTTTTTGGGCCAAAAAAACATGTTTTAGCATTTTTTTTGCCTGAAAATTGAATTTTTTCTAGCACAGTACAAATCGACTTTTTGGGCCAAAAAAATGTGTTTTAGCATTTTTTTTGCCTGAAAATTGAAATTTTTCTAGCACTGTACAAATCGACTTTTTGGGCCAAAAAAACGTGTTTTTGCATTTTTTTTGCCTGAAAATTGAAATTTTTCTAGCACTGTACAAATCGACTTTTTGGGCCAAAAAAACGTGTTTTAGCTTTTTTTTTGCCTGAAAATTGAAATTTTTCTAGCACAGTACAAATCGACTTTTTGGGCCAAAAAAACGTGTTTTAGCATTTTTTTTGCCTGAAAATTGAATTTTTTCTAGCACAGTACAAATCGACTTTTTGGGCCAAAAAAACGTGTTTTAGCATTTTTTTTGCCTGAAAATTGAAATTTTTCTAGCACTGTACAAATCGACTTTTTGGGCCAAAAAAACGTGTTTTAGCATTTTTTTTGCCTGAAAATTGAAATTTTTCTAGCACAGTACAAATCGACTTTTTGGGCCAAAAAAACGTGTTTTAGCATTTTTTTTGCCTGAAAATTGAAATTTTTCTAGCACAGTACAAATCGACTTTTTGGGCCAAAAAAACGTGTTTTAGCATTTTTTTTGCCTGAAAATTGAAATTTTTCTAGCACTGTACAAATCGACTTTTTGGGCCAAAAAAAAGTGTTTTTGCATTTTTTTTGCCTGAAAATTGAAATTTTTCTAGCACTGTACAAATCGACTTTTTGGGCCAAAAAAACGTGTTTTTGCATTTTTTTTGCCTGAAAATTGAAATTTTTCTAGCACTGTACAAATCGACTTTTTTGGCCAAAAAAACGTGTTTTTGCATTTTTTTTGCCTGAAAATTGAAATTTTTCTAGCACAGTACAAATCGACTTTTTGGGCCAAAAAAACGTGTTTTAGCATTTTTTTTGCCTGAAAATTGAAATTTTTCTAGCACAGTACAAATCGACTTTTTGGGCCAAAAAAACGTGTTTTAGCATTTTTTTTGCCTGAAAATTGAAATTTTTCTAGCACTGTACAAATCGACTTTTTGGGCCAAAAAAACGTGTTTTTGCATTTTTTTTGCCTGAAAATTGAAATTTTTCTAGCACAGTACAAATCAACTTTTTGGGCCAAAAAAACGTGTTTTAGCATTTTTTTTGCCTGAAAATTGAAATTTTTCTAGCACTGTACAAATCGACTTTTTGGGCCAAAAAAACGTGTTTTTGCATTTTTTTTGCCTGAAAATTGAAATTTTTCTAGCACTGTACAAATCGACTTTTTGGGCCAAAAAAACGTGTTTTTGCATTTTTTTTGCCTGAAATTGAAATTTTTCTAGCACTGTACAAATCGACTTTTTGGGCCAAAAAAACGTGTTTTTGCATTTTTTTTGCCTGAAAATTGAAATTTTTCTAGCACTGTACAAATCGACTTTTGGGGCCAAAAAAAACGTGTTTTAGCATTTTTATTGCCTGAAAATTGAAATTTTTCTAGCACAGTACAAATCGACTTTTTGGGCCAAAAAAACGTGTTTTAGCATTTTTTTTGCCTGAAAATTGAATTTTTTCTAGCACAGTACAAATCGACTTTTTGGGCCAAAAAAACGTGTTTTAGCATTTTTTTTGCCTGAAAATTGAAATTTTTCTAGCACTGTACAAATCGACTTTTTGGGCCAAAAAAACGTGTTTTTGCATTTTTTTTTGCCTGAAAATTAAAATTTTTCTAGCACAGTACAAATCGACTTTTTGGGCCAAAAAAACGTGTTTTAGCATTTTTTTTGCCTGAAAATTGAAATTTTTCTAGCACAGTACAAATCGACTTTTTGGGCCAAAAAAACGTGTTTTAGCATTTTTTTTGCCTGAAAATTGAAATTTTTCTAGCACAGTACAAATCGACTTTTTGGGCCAAAAAAACGTGTTTTAGCATTTTTTTTGCCTGAAAATTGAAATTTTTCTAGCACAGTACAAATCGACTTTTTGGGCCAAAAAAACGTGTTTTAGCATTTTTTTTGCCTGAAAATTGAATTTTTTCTAGCACAGTACAAATCGACTTTTTGGGCCAAAAAAACGTGTTTTTGCATTTTTTTTGCCTGAAAATTGAAATTTTTCTAGCACAGTACAAATCGACTTTTTGGGCCAAAAAAACGTGTTTTAGCATTTTTTTTGCCTGAAAATTGAAATTTTTCTAGCACTGTACAAATCGACTTTTTGGGCCAAAAAAACGTGTTTTTGCATTTTTTTTGCCTGAAAATTGAAATTTTTCTAGCACTGTACAAATCGACTTTTTGGGCCAAAAAAACGTGTTTTTGCATTTTTTTTGCCTGAAAATTGAAATTTTTCTAGCAAAGTACAAATCGACTTTTGGGGCCAAAAAAACGTGTTTTAGCATTTTTTTTGCCTGAAAATTGAAATTTTTCTAGCACAGTACAAATCGACTTTTTGGGCCAAAAAAACGTGTTTTAGCATTTTTTTTGCCTGAAAATTGAAATTTTTCTAGCACAGTACAAATCGACTTTTTGGGCCAAAAAAACGTGTTTTAGCATTTTTTTTGCCTGAAAATTGAAATTTTTCTAGCACTGTACAAATCGACTTTTTGGGCCAAAAAAACGTGTTTTTGCATTTTTTTTGCCTGAAAATTGAAATTTTTCTAGCACAGTACAAATCGACTTTTTGGGCCAAAAAAACGTGTTTTAGCATTTTTTTTGCCTGAAAATTGAAATTTTTCTAGCACAGTACAAATCGACTTTTTGGGCCAAAAAAACGTGTTTTAGCATTTTTTTTGCCTGAAAATTGAAATTTTTCTAGCACAGTACAAATCGACTTTTTGGGCCAAAAAAACGTGTTTTAGCATTTTTTTTGCCTGAAAATTGAAATTTTTCTAGCACTGTACAAATCGACTTTTTGGGCCCAAAAAACGTGTTTTTGCATTTTTTTTGCCTGAAAATTGAAATTTTTCTAGCACTGTACAAATCGACTTTTTGGGCCAAAAAAACGTGTTTTTGCATTTTTTTTGCCTGAAAATTGAAATTTTTCTAGCACTGTACAAATCGACTTTTTGGGCCAAAAAAACGTGTTTTTGCATTTTTTTTGCCTGAAAATTGAAATTTTTCTAGCACAGTACAAATCGACTTTTTGGGCCAAAAAAACGTGTTTTAGCATTTTTTTTGCCTGAAAATTGAAATTTTTCTAGCACAGTACAAATCGACTTTTTGGGCCAAAAAAACGTGTTTTAGCATTTTTTTTGCCTGAAAATTGAAATTTTTCTAGCACTGTACAAATCGAGTTTTTGGGCCAAAAAAACGTGTTTTTGCATTTTTTTTGCCTGAAAATTGAAATTTTTCTAGCACAGTACAAATCGACTTTTTGGGCCAAAAAAACGTGTTTTAGCATTTTTTTTGCCTGAAAATTGAAATTTTTCTAGCACTGTACAAATCGACTTTTTGGGCCAAAAAAACGTGTTTTTGCATTTTTTTTGCCTGAAAATTGAAATTTTTCTAGCACTGTACAAATCGACTTTTTGGGCCAAAAAAACGTGTTTTTGCATTTTTTTTGCCTGAAAATTGAAATTTTTCTAGCACTGTACAAATCGACTTTTTGGGCCAAAAAAACGTGTTTTTGCATTTTTTTTGCCTGAAAATTGAAATTTTTCTAGCACTGTACAAATCGACTTTTGGGGCCAAAAAAAAACGTGTTTTAGCATTTTTTTTGCCTGAAAATTGATTTTTTTCTAGCACAGTACAAATCGACTTTTTGGGCCAAAAAAACGTGTTTTAGCATTTTTTTTGCCTGAAAATTGAAATTTTTCTAGCACAGTACAAATCGACTTTTTGGGCCAAAAAAACGTGTTTTAGCATTTTTTTTGCCTGAAAATTGAAATTTTTCTAGCACAGTACAAATCGACTTTTTGGGCCAAAAAAAGGTGTTTTTGCATTTTTTTTGGCTGAAAATTGAAATTTTTCTAGCACAGTACAAATCGACTTTTTGGGCCAAAAAAACGTGTTTTAGCATTTTTTTTGCCTGAAAATTGAAATTTTTCTAGCACAGTACAAATCGACTTTTTGGGCCAAAAAAACGTGTTTTAGCATTTTTTTTGCCTGAAAATTGAAATTTTTCTAGCACAGTACAAATCGACTTTTTGGGCCAAAAAAACGTGTTTTAGCATTTTTTTTGCCTGAAAATTGAAATTTTTCTAGCACAGTACAAATCGACTTTTTGGGCCAAAAAAAGGTGTTTTTGCATTTTTTTTGGCTGAAAATTGAAATTTTTCTAGCACAGTACAAATCGACTTTTTGGGCCAAAAAAACGTGTTTTAGCATATAACACGAGGTTACATGTAGTGAAGATGTTGGTCATCTTCACTTTGAGGGTCAATGGCAAACAAGGTTGTGTGGTTTGTGTAAGGTTTATTGGTGTCAGTGTTAGTGTTGTTAATGTGTGTTAGTGTTCGTGTGTGTGTCTATCCTATTATATTACATTACATATGAACTTCTTGTATCCAACCTGGAATATGTTCAATGGTATGCAATGTCATGTAGGTTGCCGCTACACTACTCCCCTCCTTAGTGACGAGGAAGGAGGAACGATACAGTCTTCTTACGGCGTTCGCTCGTGTTGTGAAGAAGTTGTAGAACATATCAGTAGCGTGGAGTTGTAGGCGTGGTTGTTGTTTTTGTCGTAGTGGCCGAGGTCGTAGAGTGGAGTGTAGCAGGAAAGTTGGTGAGTGTTCACTTGCGTGTGTTGCTGCAGTGCTAGTTGAACTTATCCAATCCATGAGCTTACGATTTTTAATGTCGACAGCAAGGTCGAAGTTTGTCAAAAAATCGGTGCCCAAAATGGCTTGTGCGTGCGCTTGTGCATGTCCGCATGTGTGTGCGTGAGCGTGCGTGTGTGTCCGCAGGCGTGTGTGCGCGCATGTGTGTCCGCAGGCGTGTGTGCGCAAGCGTGCTTGTGTGTCCGCAGGTGTGTGTGCGCAAGCATGCATGTGTGTCCGCAGGTGTGTGTGCGCGTGCTGTTTGTCCCCAGGCTCGTGTGCACTTTTGTGTGTGCGTGTGCGCGGGCATTTGCGTGTGCATCCGGTCGCTGTGCCAATGGAAGTCAATGACTCCTGGGCTTACGATTTCTAATGTCGACAACAGGGTCGAAGTTTGTCAAGAAATCGGCACCCAAGGCTTGCGCGGGTTTGCGCGTGCGCGTTTGTGAGCAGTTTGGGATAACACGGTTGCAGAATTTCATCATCCCTGGGATCTCTTTCAGCTTGTGCTGGGAACTGCTGGATCGTTTCACACTTTGACTGAAGTGGTGTGATGCCTGCTGAAGACACTGTGTGGCCATTGTTATTGTTAGTTAAGATGTGCACTGGGTAGTTAGCACCAACACATCTCCCTCACCAGTGGGTGGTGGGTAGTGAAGATGTATGGTGAGTAGTGAAGATGTGTTCTGGGTAGTGAAGATATGTGCTGATTACTTGGAAGCAGGATAGATGTGTTGAAAAGTTCGGGGTGCATCCTGATGTACTTGAACAAGCCAAACTGAGTTATGATGGCTGTTTTCGGGATGTCCACTGGGTCGGCTGGGATCTGGTGACTAGATCTAACCGCTTGTTTGCCATTGGTCACCCCGGGGTCACCATTTATAACACGAGGTTACATGTAGTGAAGATGTTGGTCATCTTCACTTTGAGGGTCAATGGCAAACAAGGTTGTGTGGTTTGTGTAAGGTTTATTGGTGTCAGTGTTAGTGTTGTTAATGTGTGTTAGTGTTCGTGTGTGTGTCTATCCTATTATATTACATTACATATGAACTTCTTGTATCCAACCTGGAATATGTTCAATGGTATGCAATGTCATGTAGGTTGCCGCTACAAGCATTTTTTTTGCCTGAAAATTGAATTTTTTCTAGCACAGTACAAATCGACTTTTTGGGCCAAAAAAACGTGTTTTAGCATTTTTTTTGCCTGAAAATTGAAATTTTTCTAGCACTGTACAAATCGACTTTTTGGGCCAAAAAAACGTGTTTTTGCATTTTTTTTGCCTGAAAATTAAAATTTTTCTAGCACAGTACAAATCGACTTTTTGGGCCAAAAAAACGTGTTTTAGCATTTTTTTTGCCTGAAAATTGAAATTTTTCTAGCACAGTACAAATCGACTTTTTGGGCCAAAAAAACGTGTTTTAGCATTTTTTTTGACTGAAAATTGAAATTTTTCTAGCACAGTACAAATCGACTTTTTGGGCCAAAAAAACGTGTTTTAGCATTTTTTTTGCCTGAAAATTGAAATTTTTCTAGCACAGTACAAATCGACTTTTTGGGCCAAAAAAACGTGTTTTAGCATTTTTTTTGCCTGAAAATTGAAATTTTTCTAGCACAGTACAAATCGACTTTTTGGGCCAAAAAAACGTGTTTTTGCATTTTTTTTGCCTGAAAATTGAAATTTTTCTAGCACAGTACAAATCGACTTTTTGGGCCAAAAAGACGTGTTTTAGCATTTTTTTTGCCTGAAAATTGAAATTTTTCTAGCACTGTACAAATCGACTTTTTGGGCCAAAAAAACGTGTTTTTGCATTTTTTTTGCCTGAAAATTGAAATTTTTCTAGCACTGTACAAATCGACTTTTTGGGCCAAAAAAACGTGTTTTTGCATTTTTTTTGCCTGAAAATTGAAATTTTTCTAGCACTGTACAAATCGACTTTTGGGGCCAAAAAAACGTGTTTTAGCATTTTTTTTGCCTGAAAATTGAAATTTTTCTAGCACAGTACAAATCGACTTTTTGGGCCAAAAAAACGTGTTTTAGCATTTTTTTTGCCTGAAAATTGAAATTTTTCTAGCACAGTACAAATCGACTTTTTGGGCCAAAAAAACGTGTTTTAGCATTTTTTTTGCCTGAAAATTGAAATTTTTCTAGCACTGTACAAATCGACTTTTTGGGCCAAAAAAACGTGTTTTAGCATTTTTTTTGCCTGAAAATTGAAATTTTTCTAGCACAGTACAAATCGACTTTTTGGGCCAAAAAAACGTGTTTTAGCATTTTTTTTGCCTGAAAATTGAAATTTTTCTAGCACAGTACAAATCGACTTTTTGGGCCAAAAAAACGTGTTTTAGCATTTTTTTTGCCTGAAAATTGAAATTTTTCTAGCACTGTACAAATCGACTTTTTGGGCCAAAAAAACGTGTTTTAGCATTTTTTTTGCCTGAAAATTGAAATTTTTCTAGCACTGTACAAATCGACTTTTTGGGCCAAAAAAACGTGTTTTAGCATTTTTTTTGCCTGAAAATTGAAATTTTTCTAGCACTGTACAAATCGACTTTTTGGGCCAAAAAAACGTGTTTTTGCATTTTTTTTGCCTGAAAATTGAAATTTTTCTAGCACAGTACAAATCGACTTTTTGGGCCAAAAAAACGTGTTTTAGCATTTTTTTTGCCTGAAAATTGAAATTTTTCTAGCACAGTACAAATCGACTTTTTGGGCCAAAAAAACGTGTTTTAGCATTTTTTTTGCCTGAAAATTGAAATTTTTCTAGCACTGTACAAATCGAGTTTTTGGGCCAAAAAAACGTGTTTTTGCATTTTTTTTGCCTGAAAATGGAAATTTTTCTAGCACTGTACAAATCGACTTTTTGGGCCAAAAAAACGTGTTTTTGCATTTTTTTTGCCTGAAAATTGAAATTTTTCTAGCACTGTACAAATCGACTTTTTGGGCCAAAAAAACGTGTTTTTGCATTTTTTTTGCCTGAAAATTGAAATTTTTCTAGCACTGTACAAATCGACTTTTTGGGCAAAAAAAACGTGTTTTTGCATTTTTTTTGCCTGAAAATTGAAATTTTTCTAGCACTGTACAAATCGACTTTTGGGGCCAAAAAAAAACGTGTTTTAGCATTTTTTTTGCCTGAAAATTGAATTTTTTCTAGCACAGTACAAATCGACTTTTTGGGCCAAAAAAACGTGTTTTAGCATTTTTTTTGCCTGAAAATTGAAATTTTTCTAGCACAGTACAAATCGACTTTTTAGGCCAAAAAAACGTGTTTTAGCATTTTTTTTGCCTGAAAATTGAAATTTTTCTAGCACAGTACAAATCGACTTTTTGGGCCAAAAAAACGTGTTTTAGCATTTTTTTGCCTGAAAATTGAAATTTTTCTAGCACTGTACAAATCGACTTTTTGGGCCAAAAAAACGTGTTTTTGCATTTTTTTTGCCTGAAAATTGATTTTTTTCTAGCACAGTACAAATCGACTTTTTGGGCCAAAAAAACGTGTTTTAGCATTTTTTTTGCCTGAAAATTGAAATTTTTCTAGCACAGTACAAATCGACTTTTTGGGCCAAAAAAACGTGTTTTAGCATTTTTTTTGCCTGAAAATTGAAATTTTTCTAGCACAGTACAAATCGACTTTTTGGGCCAAAAACACGTGTTTTAGCATTTTTTTTGCCTGAAAATTGAAATTTTTCTAGCACTGTACAAATCGACTTTTTGGGCCAAAAAAACGTGTTTTTGCATTTTTTTTGCCTGAAAATTGAAATTTTTCTAGCACTGTACAAATCGACTTTTTGGGCCAAAAAAACGTGTTTTTGCATTTTTTTTGCCTGAAAATTGAAATTTTTCTAGCACTGTACAAATCGACTTTTTGGGCCAAAAAAACGTGTTTTTGCATTTTTTTTGCCTGAAAATTGAAATTTTTCTAGCACTGTACAAATCGACTTTTGGGGCCAAAAAAAAACGTGTTTTAGCATTTTTTTTGCCTGAAAATTGATTTTTTTCTAGCACAGTACAAATCGACTTTTTGGGCCAAAAAAACGTGTTTTAGCATTTTTTTTGCCTGAAAATTGAAATTTTTCTAGCACAGTACAAATCGACTTTTTGGGCCAAAAAAACGTGTTTTAGCATTTTTTTTGCCTGAAAATTGAAATTTTTCTAGCACAGTACAAATCGACTTTTTGGGCCAAAAAAAGGTGTTTTTGCATTTTTTTTGGCTGAAAATTGAAATTTTTCTAGCACAGTACAAATCGACTTTTTGGGCCAAAAAAACGTGTTTTAGCATATAACACGAGGTTACATGTAGTGAAGATGTTGGTCATCTTCACTTTGAGGGTCAATGGCAAACAAGGTTGTGTGGTTTGTGTAAGGTTTATTGGTGTCAGTGTTAGTGTTGTTAATGTGTGTTAGTGTTCGTGTGTGTGTCTATCCTATTATATTACATTACATATGAACTTCTTGTATCCAACCTGGAATATGTTCAATGGTATGCAATGTCATGTAGGTTGCCGCTACACTACTCCCCTCCTTAGTGACGAGGAAGGAGGAACGATACAGTCTTCTTACGGCGTTCGCTCGTGTTGTGAAGAAGTTGTAGAACATATCAGTAGCGTGGAGTTGTAGGCGTGGTTGTTGTTTTTGTCGTAGTGGCCGAGGTCGTAGAGTGGAGTGTAGCAGGAAAGTTGGTGAGTGTTCACTTGCGTGTGTTGCTGCAGTGCTAGTTGAACTTATCCAATCCATGAGCTTACGATTTTTAATGTCGACAGCAAGGTCGAAGTTTGTCAAGAAATCGGCACCCAAGGCTTGCGCGGGTTTGCGCGTGCGCGTTTGTGAGCAGTTTGGGATAACACGGTTGCAGAATTTCATCATCCCTGGGATCTCTTTCAGCTTGTGCTGGGAACTGCTGGATCGTTTCACACTTTGACTGAAGTGGTGTGATGCCTGCTGAAGACACTGTGTGGCCATTGTTATTGTTAGTTAAGATGTGCACTGGGTAGTTAGCACCAACACATCTCCCTCACCAGTGGGTGGTGGGTAGTGAAGATGTATGGTGAGTAGTGAAGATGTGTTCTGGGTAGTGAAGATATGTGCTGATTACTTGGAAGCAGGATAGATGTGTTGAAAAGTTCGGGGTGCATCCTGATGTACTTGAACAAGCCAAACTGAGTTATGATGGCTGTTTTCGGGATGTCCACTGGGTCGGCTGGGATCTGGTGACTAGATCTAACCGCTTGTTTGCCATTGGTCACCCCGGGGTCACCATTTATAACACGAGGTTACATGTAGTGAAGATGTTGGTCATCTTCACTTTGAGGGTCAATGGCAAACAAGGTTGTGTGGTTTGTGTAAGGTTTATTGGTGTCAGTGTTAGTGTTGTTAATGTGTGTTAGTGTTCGTGTGTGTGTCTATCCTATTATATTACATTACATATGAACTTCTTGTATCCAACCTGGAATATGTTCAATGGTATGCAATGTCATGTAGGTTGCCGCTACAAGCATTTTTTTTGCCTGAAAATTGAATTTTTTCTAGCACAGTACAAATCGACTTTTTGGGCCAAAAAAACGTGTTTTAGCATTTTTTTTGCCTGAAAATTGAAATTTTTCTAGCACTGTACAAATCGACTTTTTGGGCCAAAAAAACGTGTTTTTGCATTTTTTTTGCCTGAAAATTAAAATTTTTCTAGCACAGTACAAATCGACTTTTTGGGCCAAAAAAACGTGTTTTAGCATTTTTTTTGCCTGAAAATTGAAATTTTTCTAGCACAGTACAAATCGACTTTTTGGGCCAAAAAAACGTGTTTTAGCATTTTTTTTGACTGAAAATTGAAATTTTTCTAGCACAGTACAAATCGACTTTTTGGGCCAAAAAAACGTGTTTTAGCATTTTTTTTGCCTGAAAATTGAAATTTTTCTAGCACAGTACAAATCGACTTTTTGGGCCAAAAAAACGTGTTTTAGCATTTTTTTTGCCTGAAAATTGAAATTTTTCTAGCACAGTACAAATCGACTTTTTGGGCCAAAAAAACGTGTTTTTGCATTTTTTTTGCCTGAAAATTGAAATTTTTCTAGCACAGTACAAATCGACTTTTTGGGCCAAAAAAACGTGTTTTAGCATTTTTTTTGCCTGAAAATTGAAATTTTTCTAGCACTGTACAAATCGACTTTTTGGGCCAAAAAAACGTGTTTTTGCATTTTTTTTGCCTGAAAATTGAAATTTTTCTAGCACTGTACAAATCGACTTTTTGGGCCAAAAAAACGTGTTTTTGCATTTTTTTTGCCTGAAAATTGAAATTTTTCTAGCACTGTACAAATCGACTTTTGGGGCCAAAAAAACGTGTTTTAGCATTTTTTTTGCCTGAAAATTGAAATTTTTCTAGCACAGTACAAATCGACTTTTTGGGCCAAAAAAACGTGTTTTAGCATTTTTTTTGCCTGAAAATTGAAATTTTTCTAGCACAGTACAAATCGACTTTTTGGGCCAAAAAAACGTGTTTTAGCATTTTTTTTGCCTGAAAATTGAAATTTTTCTAGCACTGTACAAATCGACTTTTTGGGCCAAAAAAACGTGTTTTAGCATTTTTTTTGCCTGAAAATTGAAATTTTTCTAGCACAGTACAAATCGACTTTTTGGGCCAAAAAAACGTGTTTTAGCATTTTTTTTGCCTGAAAATTGAAATTTTTCTAGCACAGTACAAATCGACTTTTTGGGCCAAAAAAACGTGTTTTAGCATTTTTTTTGCCTGAAAATTGAAATTTTTCTAGCACTGTACAAATCGACTTTTTGGGCCAAAAAAACGTGTTTTAGCATTTTTTTTGCCTGAAAATTGAAATTTTTCTAGCACTGTACAAATCGACTTTTTGGGCCAAAAAAACGTGTTTTAGCATTTTTTTTGCCTGAAAATTGAAATTTTTCTAGCACTGTACAAATCGACTTTTTGGGCCAAAAAAACGTGTTTTTGCATTTTTTTTGCCTGAAAATTGAAATTTTTCTAGCACAGTACAAATCGACTTTTTGGGCCAAAAAAACGTGTTTTAGCATTTTTTTTGCCTGAAAATTGAAATTTTTCTAGCACAGTACAAATCGACTTTTTGGGCCAAAAAAACGTGTTTTAGCATTTTTTTTGCCTGAAAATTGAAATTTTTCTAGCACTGTACAAATCGAGTTTTTGGGCCAAAAAAACGTGTTTTTGCATTTTTTTTGCCTGAAAATGGAAATTTTTCTAGCACTGTACAAATCGACTTTTTGGGCCAAAAAAACGTGTTTTTGCATTTTTTTTGCCTGAAAATTGAAATTTTTCTAGCACTGTACAAATCGACTTTTTGGGCCAAAAAAACGTGTTTTTGCATTTTTTTTGCCTGAAAATTGAAATTTTTCTAGCACTGTACAAATCGACTTTTTGGGCAAAAAAAACGTGTTTTTGCATTTTTTTTGCCTGAAAATTGAAATTTTTCTAGCACTGTACAAATCGACTTTTGGGGCCAAAAAAAAACGTGTTTTAGCATTTTTTTTGCCTGAAAATTGAATTTTTTCTAGCACAGTACAAATCGACTTTTTGGGCCAAAAAAACGTGTTTTAGCATTTTTTTTGCCTGAAAATTGAAATTTTTCTAGCACAGTACAAATCGACTTTTTAGGCCAAAAAAACGTGTTTTAGCATTTTTTTTGCCTGAAAATTGAAATTTTTCTAGCACAGTACAAATCGACTTTTTGGGCCAAAAAAACGTGTTTTAGCATTTTTTTGCCTGAAAATTGAAATTTTTCTAGCACTGTACAAATCGACTTTTTGGGCCAAAAAAACGTGTTTTTGCATTTTTTTTGCCTGAAAATTGATTTTTTTCTAGCACAGTACAAATCGACTTTTTGGGCCAAAAAAACGTGTTTTAGCATTTTTTTTGCCTGAAAATTGAAATTTTTCTAGCACAGTACAAATCGACTTTTTGGGCCAAAAAAACGTGTTTTAGCATTTTTTTTGCCTGAAAATTGAAATTTTTCTAGCACAGTACAAATCGACTTTTTGGGCCAAAAACACGTGTTTTAGCATTTTTTTTGCCTGAAAATTGAAATTTTTCTAGCACTGTACAAATCGACTTTTTGGGCCAAAAAAACGTGTTTTTGCATTTTTTTTGCCTGAAAATTGAAATTTTTCTAGCACTGTACAAATCGACTTTTTGGGCCAAAAAAACGTGTTTTTGCATTTTTTTTGCCTGAAAATTGAAATTTTTCTAGCACTGTACAAATCGACTTTTTGGGCCAAAAAAACGTGTTTTTGCATTTTTTTTGCCTGAAAATTGAAATTTTTCTAGCACTGTACAAATCGACTTTTGGGGCCAAAAAAAAACGTGTTTTAGCATTTTTTTTGCCTGAAAATTGATTTTTTTCTAGCACAGTACAAATCGACTTTTTGGGCCAAAAAAACGTGTTTTAGCATTTTTTTTGCCTGAAAATTGAAATTTTTCTAGCACAGTACAAATCGACTTTTTGGGCCAAAAAAACGTGTTTTAGCATTTTTTTTGCCTGAAAATTGAAATTTTTCTAGCACAGTACAAATCGACTTTTTGGGCCAAAAAAAGGTGTTTTTGCATTTTTTTTGGCTGAAAATTGAAATTTTTCTAGCACAGTACAAATCGACTTTTTGGGCCAAAAAAACGTGTTTTAGCATATAACACGAGGTTACATGTAGTGAAGATGTTGGTCATCTTCACTTTGAGGGTCAATGGCAAACAAGGTTGTGTGGTTTGTGTAAGGTTTATTGGTGTCAGTGTTAGTGTTGTTAATGTGTGTTAGTGTTCGTGTGTGTGTCTATCCTATTATATTACATTACATATGAACTTCTTGTATCCAACCTGGAATATGTTCAATGGTATGCAATGTCATGTAGGTTGCCGCTACACTACTCCCCTCCTTAGTGACGAGGAAGGAGGAACGATACAGTCTTCTTACGGCGTTCGCTCGTGTTGTGAAGAAGTTGTAGAACATATCAGTAGCGTGGAGTTGTAGGCGTGGTTGTTGTTTTTGTCGTAGTGGCCGAGGTCGTAGAGTGGAGTGTAGCAGGAAAGTTGGTGAGTGTTCACTTGCGTGTGTTGCTGCAGTGCTAGTTGAACTTATCCAATCCATGAGCTTACGATTTTTAATGTCGACAGCAAGGTCGAAGTTTGTCAAAAAATCGGTGCCCAAAATGGCTTGTGCGTGCGCTTGTGCATGTCCGCATGTGTGTGCGTGAGCGTGCGTGTGTGTCCGCAGGCGTGTGTGCGCGCATGTGTGTCCGCAGGCGTGTGTGCGCAAGCGTGCTTGTGTGTCCGCAGGTGTGTGTGCGCAAGCATGCATGTGTGTCCGCAGGTGTGTGTGCGCGTGCTGTTTGTCCCCAGGCTCGTGTGCACTTTTGTGTGTGCGTGTGCGCGGGCATTTGCGTGTGCATCCGGTCGCTGTGCCAATGGAAGTCAATGACTCCTGGGCTTACGATTTCTAATGTCGACAACAGGGTCGAAGTTTGTCAAGAAATCGGCACCCAAGGCTTGCGCGGGTTTGCGCGTGCGCGTTTGTGAGCAGTTTGGGATAACACGGTTGCAGAATTTCATCATCCCTGGGATCTCTTTCAGCTTGTGCTGGGAACTGCTGGATCGTTTCACACTTTGACTGAAGTGGTGTGATGCCTGCTGAAGACACTGTGTGGCCATTGTTATTGTTAGTTAAGATGTGCACTGGGTAGTTAGCACCAACACATCTCCCTCACCAGTGGGTGGTGGGTAGTGAAGATGTATGGTGAGTAGTGAAGATGTGTTCTGGGTAGTGAAGATATGTGCTGATTACTTGGAAGCAGGATAGATGTGTTGAAAAGTTCGGGGTGCATCCTGATGTACTTGAACAAGCCAAACTGAGTTATGATGGCTGTTTTCGGGATGTCCACTGGGTCGGCTGGGATCTGGTGACTAGATCTAACCGCTTGTTTGCCATTGGTCACCCCGGGGTCACCATTTATAACACGAGGTTACATGTAGTGAAGATGTTGGTCATCTTCACTTTGAGGGTCAATGGCAAACAAGGTTGTGTGGTTTGTGTAAGGTTTATTGGTGTCAGTGTTAGTGTTGTTAATGTGTGTTAGTGTTCGTGTGTGTGTCTATCCTATTATATTACATTACATATGAACTTCTTGTATCCAACCTGGAATATGTTCAATGGTATGCAATGTCATGTAGGTTGCCGCTACAAGCATTTTTTTTGCCTGAAAATTGAATTTTTTCTAGCACAGTACAAATCGACTTTTTGGGCCAAAAAAACGTGTTTTAGCATTTTTTTTGCCTGAAAATTGAAATTTTTCTAGCACTGTACAAATCGACTTTTTGGGCCAAAAAAACGTGTTTTTGCATTTTTTTTGCCTGAAAATTAAAATTTTTCTAGCACAGTACAAATCGACTTTTTGGGCCAAAAAAACGTGTTTTAGCATTTTTTTTGCCTGAAAATTGAAATTTTTCTAGCACAGTACAAATCGACTTTTTGGGCCAAAAAAACGTGTTTTAGCATTTTTTTTGACTGAAAATTGAAATTTTTCTAGCACAGTACAAATCGACTTTTTGGGCCAAAAAAACGTGTTTTAGCATTTTTTTTGCCTGAAAATTGAAATTTTTCTAGCACAGTACAAATCGACTTTTTGGGCCAAAAAAACGTGTTTTAGCATTTTTTTTGCCTGAAAATTGAAATTTTTCTAGCACAGTACAAATCGACTTTTTGGGCCAAAAAAACGTGTTTTTGCATTTTTTTTGCCTGAAAATTGAAATTTTTCTAGCACAGTACAAATCGACTTTTTGGGCCAAAAAAACGTGTTTTAGCATTTTTTTTGCCTGAAAATTGAAATTTTTCTAGCACAGTACAAATCGACTTTTTGGGCCAAAAAAACGTGTTTTAGCATTTTTTTTGCCTGAAAATTGAAATTTTTCTAGCACAGTACAAATCGACTTTTTGGGCCAAAAAAACGTGTTTTAGCATTTTTTTTGACTGAAAATTGAAATTTTTCTAGCACAGTACAAATCGACTTTTTGGGCCAAAAAAACGTGTTTTAGCATTTTTTTTGCCTGAAAATTGAAATTTTTCTAGCACAGTACAAATCGACTTTTTGGGCCAAAAAAACGTGTTTTAGCATTTTTTTTGCCTGAAAATTGAAATTTTTCTAGCACAGTACAAATCGAC
The DNA here is from genome assembly GCA_034508575.1 of Petrolisthes manimaculis. Taxonomy (NCBI): domain Eukaryota; kingdom Metazoa; phylum Arthropoda; class Malacostraca; order Decapoda; family Porcellanidae; genus Petrolisthes; species Petrolisthes manimaculis. Next base: position 28,195 of record JAWZYT010001779.1, read on the forward strand.
TTTTTGGGCCAAAAAAACGTGTTTTAGCATTTTTTTTGCCTGAAAATTGAAATTTTTCTAGCACAGTACAAATCGACTTTTTGGGCCAAAAAAACGTGTTTTTGCATTTTTTTTGCCTGAAAATTGAAATTTTTCTAGCACAGTACAAATCGACTTTTTGGGCCAAAAAAACGTGTTTTAGCATTTTTTTTGCCTGAAAATTGAAATTTTTCTAGCACTGTACAAATCGACTTTTTGGGCCAAAAAAACGTGTTTTTGCATTTTTTTTGCCTGAAAATTGAAATTTTTCTAGCACTGTACAAATCGACTTTTTGGGCCAAAAAAACGTGTTTTTGCATTTTTTTTGCCTGAAAATTGAAATTTTTCTAGCACTGTACAAATCGACTTTTGGGGCCAAAAAAACGTGTTTTAGCATTTTTTTTGCCTGAAAATTGAAATTTTTCTAGCACAGTACAAATCGACTTTTTGGGCCAAAAAAACGTGTTTTAGCATTTTTTTTGCCTGAAAATTGAAATTTTTCTAGCACAGTACAAATCGACTTTTTGGGCCAAAAAAACGTGTTTTAGCATTTTTTTTGCCTGAAAATTGAAATTTTTCTAGCACTGTACAAATCGACTTTTTGGGCCAAAAAAACGTGTTTTAGCATTTTTTTTGCCTGAAAATTGAAATTTTTCTAGCACAGTACAAATCGACTTTTTGGGCCAAAAAAACGTGTTTTAGCATTTTTTTTGCCTGAAAATTGAAATTTTTCTAGCACAGTACAAATCGACTTTTTGGGCCAAAAAAACGTGTTTTAGCATTTTTTTTGCCTGAAAATTGAAATTTTTCTAGCACTGTACAAATCGACTTTTTGGGCCAAAAAAACGTGTTTTAGCATTTTTTTTGCCTGAAAATTGAAATTTTTCTAGCACTGTACAAATCGACTTTTTGGGCCAAAAAAACGTGTTTTAGCATTTTTTTTGCCTGAAAATTGAAATTTTTCTAGCACTGTACAAATCGACTTTTTGGGCCAAAAAAACGTGTTTTTGCATTTTTTTTGCCTGAAAATTGAAATTTTTCTAGCACAGTACAAATCGACTTTTTGGGCCAAAAAAACGTGTTTTAGCATTTTTTTTGCCTGAAAATTGAAATTTTTCTAGCACAGTACAAATCGACTTTTTGGGCCAAAAAAACGTGTTTTAGCATTTTTTTTGCCTGAAAATTGAAATTTTTCTAGCACTGTACAAATCGAGTTTTTGGGCCAAAAAAACGTGTTTTTGCATTTTTTTTGCCTGAAAATGGAAATTTTTCTAGCACTGTACAAATCGACTTTTTGGGCCAAAAAAACGTGTTTTTGCATTTTTTTTGCCTGAAAATTGAAATTTTTCTAGCACTGTACAAATCGACTTTTTGGGCCAAAAAAACGTGTTTTTGCATTTTTTTTGCCTGAAAATTGAAATTTTTCTAGCACTGTACAAATCGACTTTTTGGGCAAAAAAAACGTGTTTTTGCATTTTTTTTGCCTGAAAATTGAAATTTTTCTAGCACTGTACAAATCGACTTTTGGGGCCAAAAAAAAACGTGTTTTAGCATTTTTTTTGCCTGAAAATTGAATTTTTTCTAGCACAGTACAAATCGACTTTTTGGGCCAAAAAAACGTGTTTTAGCATTTTTTTTGCCTGAAAATTGAAATTTTTCTAGCACAGTACAAATCGACTTTTTAGGCCAAAAAAACGTGTTTTAGCATTTTTTTTGCCTGAAAATTGAAATTTTTCTAGCACAGTACAAATCGACTTTTTGGGCCAAAAAAACGTGTTTTAGCATTTTTTTGCCTGAAAATTGAAATTTTTCTAGCACTGTACAAATCGACTTTTTGGGCCAAAAAAACGTGTTTTTGCATTTTTTTTGCCTGAAAATTGATTTTTTTCTAGCACAGTACAAATCGACTTTTTGGGCCAAAAAAACGTGTTTTAGCATTTTTTTTGCCTGAAAATTGAAATTTTTCTAGCACAGTACAAATCGACTTTTTGGGCCAAAAAAACGTGTTTTAGCATTTTTTTTGCCTGAAAATTGAAATTTTTCTAGCACAGTACAAATCGACTTTTTGGGCCAAAAACACGTGTTTTAGCATTTTTTTTGCCTGAAAATTGAAATTTTTCTAGCACTGTACAAATCGACTTTTTGGGCCAAAAAAACGTGTTTTTGCATTTTTTTTGCCTGAAAATTGAAATTTTTCTAGCACAGTACAAATCGACTTTTTGGGCCAAAAAAACGTGTTTTAGCATTTTTTTTGCCTGAAAATTGAAATTTTTCTAGCACAGTACAAATCGACTTTTTGGGCCAAAAAGACGTGTTTTAGCATTTTTTTTGCCTGAAAATTGAAATTTTTCTAGCACTGTACAAATCGACTTTTTGGGCCAAAAAAACGTGTTTTTGCATTTTTTTTGCCTGAAAATTGAAATTTTTCTAGCACTGTACAAATCGACTTTTTGGGCCAAAAAAACGTGTTTTTGCATTTTTTTTGCCTGAAAATTGAAATTTTTCTAGCACAGTACAAATCGACTTTTTGGGCCAAAAAAACGTGTTTTAGCATTTTTTTTGCCTGAAAATTGAAATTTTTCTAGCACAGTACAAATCGACTTTTTGGGCCAAAAAAACGTGTTTTAGCATTTTTTTTGCCTGAAAATTGAAATTTTTCTAGCACAGTACAAATCGACTTTTTGGGCCAAAAAAACGTGTTTTAGCATTTTTTTTGCCTGAAAATTGAAATTTTTCTAGCACTGTACAAATCGACTTTTTGGGCCAAAAAAACGTGTTTTTGCATTTTTTTTGCCTGAAAATTGAAATTTTTCTAGCACAGTACAAATCGACTTTTTGGGCCAAAAAAACGTGTTTTAGCATTTTTTTTGCCTGAAAATTGAAATTTTTCTAGCACTGTACAAATCGACTTTTTGGGCCAAAAAAACGTGTTTTTGCATTTTTTTTGCCTGAAAATTGAAATTTTTCTAGCACAGTACAAATCGACTTTTTGGGCCAAAAAAACGTGTTTTAGCATTTTTTTTGCCTGAAAATTGAATTTTTTCTAGCACAGTACAAATCGACTTTTTGCGCCAAAAAAACGTGTTTTAGCATTTTTTTTGCCTGAAAATTGAAATTTTTCTAGCACAGTACAAATCGACTTTTTGGGCCAAAAAAACGTGTTTTAGCATTTTTTTTGCCTGAAAATTGAATTTTTTCTAGCACTGTACAAATCGACTTTTTGGGCCAAAAAAACGTGTTTTTGCATTTTTTTTGCCTGATAATTGAAATTTTTCTAGCACAGTACAAATCGACTTTTTGGGCCAAAAAAACGTGTTTTAGCATTTTTTTTGCCTGAAAATTGAATTTTTTCTAGCACAGTACAAATCGACTTTTTGGGCCAAAAAAACGTGTTTTAGCATTTTTTTTGCCTGAAAATTGAAATTTTTCTAGCACAGTACAAATCGACTTTTTGGGCCAAAAAAACGTGTTTTAGCATTTTTTTTGCCTGAAAATTGAAATTTTTCTAGCACAGTACAAATCGACTTTTTGGGCCAAAAAAACGTGTTTTAGCATTTTTTTTGCCTGAAAATTGAAATTTTTCTAGCACTGTACAAATCGACTTTTTGGGCCAAAAAAACGTGTTTTTGCATTTTTTTTGGCTGAAAATTGAAATTTTTCTAGCACAGTACAAATCGACTTTTTGGGCCAAAAAAACGTGTTTTAGCATTTTTTTTGCCTGAAAATTGAAATTTTTCTAGCACAGTACAAATCGACTTTTTGGGCCAAAAAAACGTGTTTTTGCATTTTTTTTGCCTGAAAATTGAAATTTTTCTAGCACAGTACAAATCGACTTTTTGGGCCAAAAAAACGTGTTTTAGCATTTTTTTTGCCTGAAAATTGAAATTTTTCTAGCACTGTACAAATCGACTTTTTGGGCCAAAAAAACGTGTTTTTGCATTTTTTTTGCCTGAAAATTGAAATTTTTCTAGCACTGTACAAATCGACTTTTTGGGCCAAAAAAACGTGTTTTTGCATTTTTTTTGCCTGAAAATTGAAATTTTTCTAGCACTGTACAAATCGACTTTTGGGGCCAAAAAAATGTGTTTTAGCATTTTTTTTGCCTGAAAATTGAAATTTTTCTAGCACAGTACAAATCGACTTATTGGGCCAAAAAAACGTGTTTTAGCATTTTTTTTGCCTGAAAATTGAAATTTTTCTAGCACAGTACAAATCGACTTTTTGGGCCAAAAAAACGTGTTTTAGCATTTTTTTTGCCTGAAAATTGAAATTTTTCTAGCACTGTACAAATCGACTTTTTGGGCCAAAAAAACGTGTTTTTGCATTTTTTTTGCCTGAAAATTGAAATTTTTCTAGCACAGTACAAATCGACTTTTTGGGCCAAAAAAACGTGTTTTAGCATTTTTTTTGCCTGAAAATTGAAATTTTTCTAGCACAGTACAAATCGACTTTTTGGGCCAAAAAAACGTGTTTTAGCATTTTTTTTGCCTGAAAATTGAAATTTTTCTAGCACAGTACAAATCGACTTTTTGGGCCAAAAAAACGTGTTTTAGCATTTTTTTTGCCTGAAAATTGAAATTTTTCTAGCACTGTACAAATCGACTTTTTGGGCCAAAAAACGTGTTTTTGCATTTTTTTTGGCTGAAAATTGAACTTTTTCTAGCACAGTACAAATCGACTTTTTGGGCCAAAAAAACGTGTTTTAGCATTTTTTTTGGCTGAAAATTGAAATTTTTCTAGCACAGTACAAATCGACTTTTTGGGCCAAAAAAACGTGTTTTAGCATTTTTTTTGCCTGAAAATTGAATTTTTTCTAGCACAGTACAAATCGACTTTTTGGGCCAAAAAAACGTGTTTTAGCATTTTTTTTGCCTGAAAATTGAAATTTTTCTAGCACAGTACAAATCGAATTTTTGGGCCAAAAAAACGTGTTTTTGCATTTTTTTTGCCTGAAAATTGAAATTTTTCTAGCACAGTACAAATCGACTTTTTGGGCCAAAAAAACGTGTTTTAGCATTTTTTTTGCCTGAAAATTGAAATTTTTCTAGCACTGTACAAATCGACTTTTTGGGCCAAAAAAACGTGTTTTTGCATTTTTTTTGCCTGAAAATTGAAATTTTTCTAGCACTGTACAAATCGACTTTTTGGGCCAAAAAAACGTGTTTTTGCATTTTTTTTGCCTGAAAATTGAAATTTTTCTAGCACTGTACAAATCGACTTTTGGGGCCAAAAAAATGTGTTTTAGCATTTTTTTTGCCTGAAAATTGAAATTTTTCTAGCACAGTACAAATCGACTTTTTGGGCCAAAAAAACGTGTTTTAGCATTTTTTTTGCCTGAAAATTGAATTTTTTCTAGCACTGTACAAATCGACTTTTTGGGCCAAAAAAACGTGTTTTTGCATTTTTTTTGCCTGAAAATTGAAATTTTTCTAGCACAGTACAAATCGACTTTTTGAGCCAAAAAAACGTGTTTTAGCATTTTTTTTGCCTGAAAATTGAAATTTTTCTAGCACTGTACAAATCGACTTTTTGGGCCAAAAAAACGTGTTTTTGCATTTTTTTTGCCTGAAAATTGAAATTTTTCTAGCACTGTACAAATCGACTTTTTGGGCAAAAAAACGTGTTTTTGCATTTTTTTTGCCTGAAAATTGAAATTTTTCTAGCACTGTACAAATCGACTTTTTGGGCCAAAAAAACGTGTTTTTGCATTTTTTTTGCCTGAAAATTGAAATTTTTCTAGCACTGTACAAATCGACTTTTGGGGCCAAAAAAAACGTGTTTTAGCATTTTTTTTGCCTGAAAATTGAAATTTTTCTAGCACAGTACAAATCGACTTTTTGGGCCAAAAAAACGTGTTTTAGCATTTTTTTTGCCTGAAAATTGAATTTTTTCTAGCACAGTACAAATCGACTTTTTGGTCCAAAAAAACGTGTTTTAGCATTTTTTTTGCCTGAAAATTGAAATTTTTATAGCACTGTACAAATCGACTTTTTGGGCCAAAAAAACGTGTTTTTGCATTTTTTTTGCCTGAAAATTAAAAATTTTCTAGCACAGTACAAATCGACTTTTTGGGCCAAAAAAACGTGTTTTAGCATTTTTTTTGCCTGAAAATTGAAATTTTTCTAGCACAGTACAAATCGACTTTGTGGGCCAAAAAAACGTGTTTTAGCATTTTTTTTGCCAGAAAATTGAAATTTTTCTAGCACAGTACAAATCGACTTTTTGGGCCAAAAAAACGTGTTTTAGCATTTTTTTTGCCTGAAAATTGAAATTTTTCTAGCACAGTACAAATCGACTTTTTGGGCCAAAAAAACGTGTTTTTGCATTTTTTTTGCCTGAAAATTGAAATTTTTCTAGCACAGTACAAATCGACTTTTTGGGCCAAAAAAATGTGTTTTAGCATTTTTTTTGCCTGAAAATTGAAATTTTTCTAGCACTGTACAAATCGACTTTTTGGGCCAAAAAAACGTGTTTTTGCATTTTTTTTGCCTGAAAATTGAAATTTTTCTAGCACTGTACAAATCGACTTTTTGGGCCAAAAAAACGTGTTTTTGCATTTTTTTTGCCTGAAAATTGAAATTTTTCTAGCACTGTACAAATCGACTTTTGGGGCCAAAAAAACGTGTTTTAGCATTTTTTTTGCCTGAAAATTGAAATTTTTCTAGCACAGTACAAATCGACTTTTTGGGCCAAAAAAACGTGTTTTAGCATTTTTTTTGCCTGAAAATTGAATTTTTTCTAGCACAGTACAAATCGTCTTTTTGGGCCAAAAAAACGTGTTTTAGCATTTTTTTTGCCTGAAAATTGAAATTTTTCTAGCACTGTACAAATCGACTTTTTGGGCCAAAAAAACGTGTTTTTGCATTTTTTTTGCCTGAAAATTGAAATTTTTCTAGCACAGTACAAATCGACTTTTTGGGCCAAAAAAACGTGTTTTAGCATTTTTTTTGCCTGAAAATTGAAATTTTTCTAGCACAGTACAAATCGACTTTTTGGGCCAAAAAAACGTGTTTTAGCATTTTTTTTGCCTGAAAATTGAAATTTTTCTAGCACAGTACAAATCGACTTTTTGGGCCAAAAAAAACGTGTTTTAGCATTTTTTTTGCCTGAAAATTGAAATTTTTCTAGCACTGTACAAATCGACTTTTTGGGCCAAAAAAACGTGTTTTTGCATTTTTTTTGCCTGAAAATTGAAATTTTTCTAGCACTGTACAAATCGACTTTTTGGGCCAAAAAAACGTGTTTTTGCATTTTTTTTGCCTGAAAATTGAAATTTTTCTAGCACTGTACAAATCGACTTTTTGGGCCAAAAAAACGTGTTTTTGCATTTTTTTTGCCTGAAAATTGAAATTTTTCTAGCACAGTACAAATCGACTTTTTGGGCCAAAAAAACGTGTTTTTGCATTTTTTTTGCCTGAAAATTGAAATTTTTCTAGCACAGTACAAATCGACTTTTTGGGCCAAAAAAACGTGTTTTAGCATTTTTTTTGCCTGAAAATTGAAATTTTTCTAGCACTGTACAAATCGACTTTTGGGCCAAAAAAACGTGTTTTTGCATTTTTTTTGCCTGAAAATTGAAATTTTTCTAGCACTGTACAAATCGACTTTTTGGGCCAAAAAAACGTGTTTTTGCATTTTTTTTGCCTGAAAATTGAAATTTTTCTAGCACTGTACAAATCGACTTTTGGGGCCAAAAAAATGTGTTTTAGCATTTTTTTTGCCTGAAAATTGAAATTTTTCTAGCACAGTACAAATCGACTTTTTGGGCCAAAAAAACGTGTTTTAGCATTTTTTTTGCCTGAAAATTGAATTTTTTCTAGCACAGTACAAATCGACTTTTTGGGCCAAAAAAACGTGTTTTAGCATTTTTTTTGCCTGAAAATTGAAATTTTTCTAGCACTGTACAAATCGACTTTTTGGGCCAAAAAAACGTGTTTTTGCATTTTTTTTGCCTGAAAATTGATTTTTTTCTAGCACAGTACAAATCGACTTTTTGGGCCAAAAAAACGTGTTTTAGCTTTTTTTTTGCCTGAAAATTGAAATTTTTCTACCACAGTACAAATCGACTTTTTGGGCCAAAAAAACGTGTTTTAGCATTTTTTTTGCCTGAAAATTGAAATTTTTCTAGCACGGTACAAATCGACTTTTTGGGCCAAAAAAACGTGTTTTAGCATTTTTTTTGCCTGAAAATTGAAATTTTTCTAGCACTGTACAAATCGACTTTTTGGGCCAAAAAAAAATATTTTTGCATTTTTTTTGCCTGAAAATTGAAATTTTTCTAGCACTGTACAAATCGACTTTTTGGGCCAAAAAAACGTGTTTTTGCATTTTTTTTGCCTGAAAATTGAAATTTTTCTAGCACAGTACAAATCGACTTTTTGGGCCAAAAAAACGTGTTTTAGCTTTTTTTTTGCCTGAAAATTGAAATTTTTCTAGCACAGTACAAATCGACTTTTTGGGCCAAAAAAACGTGTTTTAGCATTTTTTTTGCCTGAAAATTGAAATTTTTCTAGCACTGTACAAATCGACTTTTTGGGCCAAAAAAACGTGTTTTTGCATTTTTTTTGCCTGAAAATTGAAATTTTTCTAGCACAGTACAAATCGACTTTTTGGGCCAAAAAAACGTGTTTTAGCATTTTTTTTGCCTGAAAATTGAATTTTTTCTAGCACAGTACAAATCGACTTTTTGGGCCAAAAAAAAGTGTTTTAGCATTTTTTTTGCCTGAAAATTGAAATTTTTCTAGCACTGTACAAATCGACTTTTTGGGCCAAAAAAACGTGTTTTTGCATTTTTTTTGCCTGAAAATTAAAATTTTTCTAGCACAGTACAAATCGACTTTTCGGGCCAAAAAAACGTGTTTTAGCATTTTTTTTGCCTGAAAATTGAAATTTTTCTAGCACAGTACAAATCGACTTTTTGGGCCAAAAAAACGTGTTTTAGCATTTTTTTTGCCTGAAAATTGAAATTTTTCTAGCACAGTACAAATCGACTTTTTGGGCCAAAAAAACGTGTTTTAGCATTTTTTTTGCCTGAAAATTGAATTTTTTCTAGCACTGTACAAATCGAGTTTTTGGGCCAAAAAAACGTGTTTTTGCATTTTTTTTGCCTGAAAATTGAAATTTTTCTAGCACAGTACAAATCGACTTTTTGGGCCAAAAAAATGTGTTTTAGCATTTTTTTTGCCTGAAAATTGAAATTTTTCTAGCACTGTACAAATCGACTTTTTGGGCCAAAAAAACGTGTTTTTGCATTTTTTTTGCCTGAAAATTGAAATTTTTCTAGCACTGTACAAATCGACTTTTTGGGCCAAAAAAACGTGTTTTTGCATTTTTTTTGCCTGAAAATTGAAATTTTTCTAGCACTGTACAAATCGACTTTTTGGGCCAAAAAAACGTGTTTTTGCATTTTTTTTGCCTGAAAATTGAAATTTTTCTAGCACTGTACAAATCGACTTTTGGGGCCAAAAAAAAACGTGTTTTAGCATTTTTTTTGCCTGAAAATTGAAATTTTTCTAGCACAGTACAAATCGACTTTTTGGGCCAAAAAAAACGTGTTTTAGCATTTTTTTTGCCTGAAAATTGAAATTTTTCTAGCACAGTACAAATCGACTTTTTGGGCCAAAAAAACGTGTTTTAGCATTTTTTTTGCCTGAAAATTGAAATTTTTCTAGCACAGTACAAATCGACTTTTTGGGCCAAAAAAACGTGTTTTAGCATTTTTTTGCCTGAAAATTGAAATTTTTCTAGCACTGTACAAATCGACTTTTTGGGCCAAAAAAACGTGTTTTTGCATTTTTTTTGCCTGAAAATTGATTTTTTTCTAGCACAGTACAAATCGACTTTTTGGGCCAAAAAAACGTGTTTTAGCATTTTTTTTGCCTGAAAATTGAAATTTTTCTAGCACAGTACAAATCGACTTTTTGGGCCAAAAAAACGTGTTTTAGCATTTTTTTTGCCTGAAAATTGAAATTTTTCTAGCACAGTACAAATCGACTTTTTGGGCCAAAAAAACGTGTTTTAGCATTTTTTTTGCCTGAAAATTGAAATTTTTCTAGCACAGTACAAATCGACTTTTTGGGCCAAAAAAACGTGTTTTAGCATTTTTTTTGCCTGAAAATTGAAATTTTTCTAGCACTGTACAAATCGACTTTTTGGGCCAAAAAAACGTGTTTTTGCATTTTTTTTGCCTGAAAATTGAAATTTTTCTAGCACAGTACAAATCGACTTTTTGGGCCAAAAAAACGTGTTTTAGCATTTTTTTTGCCTGAAAATTGAAATTTTTCTAGCACTGTACAAATCGACTTTTTGGGCCAAAAAAACGTGTTTTTCCATTTTTTTTGCCTGAAAATTGAAATTTTTCTAGCACAGTACAAATCGACTTTTTGGGCCAAAAAAACGTGTTTTAGCATTTTTTTTGCCTGAAAATTGAAATTTTTCTAGCACAGTACAAATCGACTTTTTGCGCCAAAAAAACGTGTTTTAGCATTTTCTTTGCCTGAAAATTGAAATTTTTCTAGCACAGTACAAATCGACTTTTTGGGCCAAAAAAACGTGTTTTAGCATTTTTTTTGCCTGAAAATTGAATTTTTTCTAGCACTGTACAAATCGACTTTTTGGGCCAAAAAAACGTGTTTTTGCATTTTTTTTGCCTGAAAATTGAAATTTTTCTAGCACAGTACAAATCGACTTTTTGGGCCAAAAAAACGTGTTTTAGCATTTTTTTTGCCTGAAAATTGAATTTTTTCTAGCACAGTACAAATCGACTTTTTGGGCCAAAAAAACGTGTTTTAGCATTTTTTTTGCCTGAAAATTGAAATTTTTCTAGCACAGTACAAATCGACTTTTTGGGCCAAAAAAACGTGTTTTAGCATTTTTTTTGCCTGAAAATTGAAATTTTTCTAGCACAGTACAAATCGACTTTTTGGGCCAAAAAAACGTGTTTTAGCATTTTTTTTGCCTGAAAATTGAAATTTTTCTACACTGTACAAATCGACTTTTTGGGCCAAAAAAACGTGTTTTTGCATTTTTTTTGGCTGAAAATTGAAATTTTTCTAGCACAGTACAAATCGACTATTTGGGCCAAAAAAACGTGTTTTAGCATTTTTTTTGCCTGAAAATTGAAATTTTTCTAGCACAGTACAAATCGACTTTTTGGGCCAAAAAAACGTGTTTTAGCATTTTTTTTGCCTGAAAATTGAAATTTTTCTAGCACAGTACAAATCGACTTTTTGGGCCAAAAAAACGTGTTTTAGCATTTTTTTTGCCTGAAAATTGAAATTTTTCTAGCACAGTACAAATCGACTTTTTGGGCCAAAAAAACGTGTTTTTGCATTTTTTTTGCCTGAAAATTGAAATTTTTCTAGCACTGTACAAATCGACTTTTTGGGCCAAAAAAACGTGTTTTTGCATTTTTTTTGCCTGAAAATTGAAATTTTTCTAGCACTGTACAAATCGCCTTTTTAGGCCAAAAAAACGTGTTTTTGCATTTTTTTTGCCTGAAAATTGAAATTTTTCTAGCACTGTACAAATCGACTTTTTGGGCCAAAAAAACGTGTTTTTGCATTTTTTTTGCCTGAAAATTGAAATTTTTCTAGCACAGTACAAATCGACTTTTTGGGCCAAAAAAACGTGTTTTAGCATTTTTTTTGCCTGAAAAATGAATTTTTTCTAGCACAGTACAAATCGACTTTTTGGGCCAAAAAAACGTGTTTTTGCATTTTTTTTGCCTGAAAATTGAAATTTTTCTAGCACTGTACAAATCGACTTTTTGGGCCAAAAAAACGTGTTTTTACATTTTTTTTTGCCTGAAAATTGAAATTTTTCTAGCACTGTACAAATCGACTTTTTGGGCCAAAAAAACGTGTTTTTGCATTTTTTTTGCCTGAAAATTGAAATTTTTCTAGCACTGTACAAATCGACTTTTGGGGCCAAAAAAAACGTGTTTTAGCATTTTTTTTGCCTGAAAATTGAAATTTTTCTAGCACAGCACAAATCGACTTTTTGGGCCAAAAAAACGTGTTTTAGCATTTTTTTTGCCTGAAAATTGAAATTTTTCTAGCACAGTACAAATCGACTTTTTGGGCCAAAAAAACGTGTTTTAGCATTTTTTTTGCCTGAAAATTGAAATTTTTCTAGCACTGTACAAATCGGCTTTTTGGGCCAAAAAAACGTGTTTTTGCATTTTTTTTGCCTGAAAATTGAAATTTTTCTAGCACTGTACAAATCGACTTTTTGGGCCAAAAAAACGTGTTTTTGCATTTTTTTTTGCCTGAAAATTGAAATTTTTCTAGCACTGTACAAATCGACTTTTTGGGCCAAAAAAACGTGTTTTTGCATTTTTTTTGCCGGAAAATTGAAATTTTTCTAGCACTGTACAAATCGACTTTTGGGGCCAAAAAAAACGTGTTTTAGCATTTTTTTTGCCTGAAAATTGAAATTTTTCTAGCACAGTACAAATCGACTTTTTGGGCCAAAAAAACGTGTTTTAGCATTTTTTTTGCCTGAAAATTGAATTTTTTCTAGCACAGTACAAATCGACTTTTTGGTCCAAAAAAACGTGTTTTAGCATTTTTTTTGCTTGAAAATTGAAATTTTTCTACCACTGTACAAATCGACTTTTTGGGCCAAAAAAACGTGTTTTTGCATTTTTTTTGCCTGAAAATTAAAATTTTTCTAGCACAGTACAAATCGACTTTTTGGGCCAAAAAAACGTGTTTTAGCATTTTTTTTGCCTGAAAATTGAAATTTTTCTAGCACAGTACAAATCGACTTTTTGGGCCAAAAAAACGTGTTTTAGCATTTTTTTTGCCTGAAAATTGAAATTTTTCTAGCACAGTACAAATCGACTTTTTGGGCCAAAAAAACGTGTTTTAGCATTTTTTTTGCCTGAAAATTGACATTTTTCTAGCACAGTACAAATCGACTTTTTGGGCCAAAAAAACGTGTTTTAGCATTTTTTTTGCCTGAAAATTGAAATTTTTCTAGCACTGTACAAATCGACTTTTTGGGCCAAAAAAACGTGTTTTTGCATTTTTTTTGCCTGAAAATTGAAATTTTTCTAGCACTGTACAAATCGACTTTTTGGGCCAAAAAAATGTGTTTTTGCATTTTTTTTGCCTGAAAATTGAAATTTTTCTAGCACTGTACAAATCGACTTTTTGGGCCAAAAAAACGTGTTTCTGCATTTTTTTTGCCTGAAAATTGAAATTTTTCTAGCACAGTACAAATCGACTTTTTGGGCCAAAAAAACGTGTTTTTGCATTTTTTTTGCCTGAAAATTGAAATTTTTCTAGCACAGTACAAATCGACTTTTTGGGCCAAAAAAACGTGTTTTAGCATTTTTTTTGCCTGAAAATTGAATTTTTTCTAGCACAGTACAAATCGACTTTTTGGGCCAAAAAAACGTGTTTTAGCATTTTTTTTGCCTGAAAATTGAAATTTTTCTAGCACTGTACAAATCGACTTTTTGGGCCAAAAAAACGTGTTTTTGCATTTTTTTTGCCTGAAAATTGACATTTTTCTAGCACAGTACAAATCGACTTTTTGGGCCAAAAAAACGTGTTTTAGCATTTTTTTTGCCTGAAAACAGAAATTTTTCTAGCACTGTACAAATCGACTTTTTGGGCCAAAAAAAAGTGTTTTTGCATTTTTTTTGCCTGAAAATTGAAATTTTTCTAGCACTGTACAAATCGACTTTTTGGGCCAAAAAAACGTGTTTTTGCATTTTTTTTGCCTGAAAATTGAAATTTTTCTAGCACTGTACAAATCGACTTTTTGGGCCAAAAAAACGTGTTTTTGCATTTTTTTTGCCTGAAAATTGAAATTTTTCTAGCACAGTACAAATCGACTTTTTGGGCCAAAAAAACGTGTTTTAGCATTTTTTTTGCCTGAAAATTGAAATTTTTCTAGCACAGTACAAATCGACTTTTTGGGCCAAAAAAACGTGTTTTAGCATTTTTTTTGCCTGAAAATTGAAATTTTTCTAGCACTGTACAAATCGACTTTTTGGGCCAAAAAAACGTGTTTTTGCATTTTTTTTGCCTGAAAATTGAAATTTTTCTAGCACAGTACAAATCGACTTTTTGGGCCAAAAAAACGTGTTTTATCATTTTTTTTGCCTGAAAATTGAAATTTTTCTAGCACTGTACAAATCGACTTTTTGGGCCAAAAAAACGTGTTTTTGCATTTTTTTTGCCTGAAAATTGAAATTTTTCTAGCACTGTACAAATCGACTTTTTGGGCCAAAAAAACGTGTTTTTGCATTTTTTTTGCCTGAAAATTGAAATTTTTCTAGCACTGTACAAATCGACTTTTTGGGCCAAAAAAACGTGTTTTTGCATTTTTTTTGCCTGAAAATTGAAATTTTTCTAGCACTGTACAAATCGACTTTTGGGGCCAAAAAAAACGTGTTTTAGCATTTTTTTTGCCTGAAAATTGAAATTTTTCTAGCACAGTACAAATCGACTTTTTGGGCCAAAAAAACGTGTTTTAGCATTTTTTTTGCCTGAAAATTGAATTTTTTCTAGCACAGTACAAATCGACTTTTTGGGCCAAAAAAACGTGTTTTAGCATTTTTTTTGCCTGAAAATTGAAATTTTTCTAGCACTGTACAAATCGACTTTTTGGGCCAAAAAAACGTGTTTTTGCATTTTTTTTGCCTGAAAATTAAAATTTTTCTAGCACAGTACAAATCGACTTTTTGGGCCAAAAAAACGTGTTTTAGCATTTTTTTTGCCTGAAAATTGAAATTTTTCTAGCACAGTACAAATCGACTTTTTGGGCCAAAAAAACGTGTTTTAGCATTTTTTTTGCCTGAAAATTGAAATTTTTCTAGCACAGTACAAATCGACTTTTTGGGCCAAAAAAACGTGTTTTAGCATTTTTTTTGCCTGAATATTGAAATTTTTCTAGCACAGTACAAATCGACTTTTTGGGCCAAAAAAACGTGTTTTAGCATTTTTTTTGCCTGAAAATTGAAATTTTTCTAGCACAGTACAAATCGACTTTTTGGGCCAAAAAAACGTGTTTTTGCATTTTTTTTGCCTGAAAATTGAAATTTTTCTAGCACAGTACAAATCGACTTTTTGGGCCAAAAAAACGTGTTTTAGCATTTTTTTTGCCTGAAAATTGAAATTTTTCTAGCACTGTACAAATCGACTTTTTGGGCCAAAAAAACGTGTTTTTGCATTTTTTTTGCCTGAAAATTGAAATTTTTCTAGCACTGTACAAATCGACTTTTTGGGCCAAAAAAACGTGTTTTTGCATTTTTTTTGCCTGAAAATTGAAATTTTTCTAGCACTGTACAAATCGACTTTTTGGGCCAAAAAAACGTGTTTTAGCATTTTTTTTGCCTGAAAATTGAAATTTTTCTAGCACAGTACAAATCGACTTTTTGGGCCAAAAAAACGTGTTTTAACATTTTTTTTGCCTGAAAATTGAAATTTTTCTAGCACTGTACAAATCGACTTTTTGGGCCAAAAAAACGTGTTTTTGCATTTTTTTTGCCTGAAAATTGAAATTTTTCTAGCACAGTACAAATCGACTTTTTGGGCCAAAAAAACGTGTTTTAGCATTTTTTTTGCCTGAAAATTGAAATTTTTCTAGCACAGTACAAATCGACTTTTTGGGCCAAAAAAACGTGTTTTAGCATTTTTTTTGCCTGAAAATTGAAATTTTTCTAGCACAGTACAAATCGACTTTTTGGGCCAAAAAAACGTGTTTTAGCATTTTTTTTGCCTGAAAATTGAAATTTTTCTAGCACTGTACAAATCGACTTTTTGGGCCAAAAAAACGTGTTTTTGCATTTTTTTTGCCTGAAAATTGAAATTTTTCTAGCACTGTACAAATCGACTTTTTGGGCCAAAAAAACGTGTTTTTGCATTTTTTTTGCCTGAAAATTGAAATTTTTCTAGCACAGTACAAATCGACTTTTTGGGCCAAAAAAACGTGTTTTAGCATTTTTTTTGCCTGAAAATTGAAATTTTTCTAGCACTGTACAAATCGACTTTTTGGGCCAAAAAAACGTGTTTTTGCATTTTTTTTGCCTGAAAATTGAAATTTTTCTAGCACTGTACAAATCGACTTTTTGGGCCAAAAAAACGTGTTTTTGCATTTTTTTTGCCTGAAAATTGAAATTTTTCTAGCACTGTACAAATCGACTTTTTGGGCCAAAAAAACGTGTTTTTGCATTTTTTTTGCCTGAAAATTGAAATTTTTCTAGCACTGTACAAATCGACTTTTGGGGCCAAAAAAAAACGTGTTTTAGCATTTTTTTTGCCTGAAAATTGAAATTTTTCTAGCACAGTACAAATCGACTTTTTGGGCCAAAAAAACGTGTTTTAGCATTTTTTTTGCCTGAAAATTGAAATTTTTCTAGCACAGTACAAATCGACTTTTTGGGCCAAAAAAACGTGTTTTAGCATTTTTTTTGCCTGAAATTGAAATTTTTCTAGCACAGTACAAATCGACTTTTTGGGCCAAAGAAACGTGTTTTAGCATTTTTTTGCCTGAAAATTGAAATTTTTCTAGCACTGTACAAATCGACTTTTTGGGCCAAAAAAACGTGTTTTTGCATTTTTTTTGCCTGAAAATTGATTTTTTTCTAGCACAGTACAAATCGACTTTTTGGGCCAAAAAAACGTGTTTTAGCATTTTTTTTGCCTGAAAATTGAAATTTTTCTAGCACAGTACAAATCGACTTTTTGGGCCAAAAAAACGTGTTTTAGCATTTTTTTTGCCTGAAAATTGAAATTTTTCTAGCACTGTACAAATCGACTTTTTGGGCCAAAAAAACGTGTTTTTGCATTTTTTTTGCCTGAAAATTGAAATTTTTCTAGCACAGTACAAATCGACTTTTTGGGCCAAAAAAACGTGTTTTAGCATTTTTTTTGCCTGAAAATTGAAATTTTTCTAGCACTGTACAAATCGAGTTTTTGGGCCAAAAAAACGTGTTTTTGCATTTTTTTTGCCTGAAAATTGAAATTTTTCTAGCACAGTACAAATCGACTTTTTGGGCCAAAAAAACGTGTTTTAGCATTTTTTTTGCCTGAAAATTGAAATTTTTCTAGCACTGTACAAATCGACTTTTTGGGCCAAAAAAACGTGTTTTTGCATTTTTTTTGCCTGAAAATTGAAATTTTTCTAGCACTGTACAAATCGACTTTTTGGGCCAAAAAAACGTGTTTTTGCATTTTTTTTGCCTGAAAATTGAAATTTTTCTAGCACAGTACAAATCGACTTTTTGGGCCAAAAAAACGTGTTTTTGCATTTTTTTTGCCTGAAAATTGAAATTTTTCTAGCACTGTACAAATCGACTTTTGGGGCCAAAAAAAAACGTGTTTTAGCATTTTTTTTGCCTGAAAATTGAAATTTTTCTAGCACAGTACAAATCGACTTTTTGGGCCAAAAAAACGTGTTTTAGCATTTTTTTTGCCTGAAAATTGAAATTTTTCTAGCACAGTACAAATCGACTTTTTGGGCCAAAAAAACGTGTTTTAGCATTTTTTTTGCCTGAAATTGAAATTTTTCTAGCACAGTACAAATCGACTTTTTGGGCCAAAAAAACGTGTTTTAGCATTTTTTTGCCTGAAAATTGAAATTTTTCTAGCACAGTACAAATCGACTTTTTGGTCCAAAAAAACGTGTTTTAGCATTTTTTTTGTTTGAAAATTGAAATTTTTCTACCACTGTACAAATCGACTTTTTGGGCCAAAAAAACGTGTTTTTGCATTTTTTTTGCCTGAAAATTAAAATTTTTCTAGCACAGTACAAATCGACTTTTTGGGCCAAAAAAACGTGTTTTAGCATTTTTTTTGCCTGAAAATTGAAATTTTTCTAGCACAGTACAAATCGACTTTTTGGGCCAAAAAAACGTGTTTTAGCATTTTTTTTGCCTGAAAATTGAAATTTTTCTAGCACAGTACAAATCGACTTTTTGGGCCAAAAAAACGTGTTTTAGCATTTTTTTTGCCTGAAAATTGACATTTTTCTAGCACAGTACAAATCGACTTTTTGGGCCAAAAAAACGTGTTTTAGCATTTTTTTTGCCTGAAAATTGAAATTTTTCTAGCACTGTACAAATCGACTTTTTGGGCCAAAAAAACGTGTTTTTGCATTTTTTTTGCCTGAAAATTGAAATTTTTCTAGCACTGTACAAATCGACTTTTTGGGCCAAAAAAACGTGTTTTTGCATTTTTTTTGCCTGAAAATTGAAATTTTTCTAGCACTGTACAAATCGACTTTTTGGGCCAAAAAAACGTGTTTCTGCATTTTTTTTGCCTGAAAATTGAAATTTTTCTAGCACAGTACAAATCGACTTTTTGGGCCAAAAAAACGTGTTTTTGCATTTTTTTTGCCTGAAAATTGAAATTTTTCTAGCACAGTACAAATCGACTTTTTGGGCCAAAAAAACGTGTTTTAGCATTTTTTTTGCCTGAAAATTGAATTTTTTCTAGCACAGTACAAATCGACTTTTTGGGCCAAAAAAACGTGTTTTAGCATTTTTTTTGCCTGAAAATTGAAATTTTTCTAGCACTGTACAAATCGACTTTTTGGGCCAAAAAAACGTGTTTTTGCATTTTTTTTGCCTGAAAATTGACATTTTTCTAGCACAGTACAAATCGACTTTTTGGGCCAAAAAAACGTGTTTTAGCATTTTTTTTGCCTGAAAACAGAAATTTTTCTAGCACTGTACAAATCGACTTTTTGGGCCAAAAAAAAGTGTTTTTGCATTTTTTTTGCCTGAAAATTGAAATTTTTCTAGCACTGTACAAATCGACTTTTTGGGCCAAAAAAACGTGTTTTTGCATTTTTTTTGCCTGAAAATTGAAATTTTTCTAGCACTGTACAAATCGACTTTTTGGGCCAAAAAAACGTGTTTTTGCATTTTTTTTGCCTGAAAATTGAAATTTTTCTAGCACAGTACAAATCGACTTTTTGGGCCAAAAAAACGTGTTTTAGCATTTTTTTTGCCTGAAAATTGAAATTTTTCTAGCACAGTACAAATCGACTTTTTGGGCCAAAAAAACGTGTTTTAGCATTTTTTTTGCCTGAAAATTGAAATTTTTCTAGCACTGTACAAATCGACTTTTTGGGCCAAAAAAACGTGTTTTTGCATTTTTTTTGCCTGAAAATTGAAATTTTTCTAGCACAGTACAAATCGACTTTTTGGGCCAAAAAAACGTGTTTTATCATTTTTTTTGCCTGAAAATTGAAATTTTTCTAGCACTGTACAAATCGACTTTTTGGGCCAAAAAAACGTGTTTTTGCATTTTTTTTGCCTGAAAATTGAAATTTTTCTAGCACTGTACAAATCGACTTTTTGGGCCAAAAAAACGTGTTTTTGCATTTTTTTTGCCTGAAAATTGAAATTTTTCTAGCACTGTACAAATCGACTTTTTGGGCCAAAAAAACGTGTTTTTGCATTTTTTTTGCCTGAAAATTGAAATTTTTCTAGCACTGTACAAATCGACTTTTGGGGCCAAAAAAAACGTGTTTTAGCATTTTTTTTGCCTGAAAATTGAAATTTTTCTAGCACAGTACAAATCGACTTTTTGGGCCAAAAAAACGTGTTTTAGCATTTTTTTTGCCTGAAAATTGAATTTTTTCTAGCACAGTACAAATCGACTTTTTGGGCCAAAAAAACGTGTTTTAGCATTTTTTTTGCCTGAAAATTGAAATTTTTCTAGCACTGTACAAATCGACTTTTTGGGCCAAAAAAACGTGTTTTTGCATTTTTTTTGCCTGAAAATTAAAATTTTTCTAGCACAGTACAAATCGACTTTTTGGGCCAAAAAAACGTGTTTTAGCATTTTTTTTGCCTGAAAATTGAAATTTTTCTAGCACAGTACAAATCGACTTTTTGGGCCAAAAAAACGTGTTTTAGCATTTTTTTTGCCTGAAAATTGAAATTTTTCTAGCACAGTACAAATCGACTTTTTGGGCCAAAAAAACGTGTTTTAGCATTTTTTTTGCCTGAATATTGAAATTTTTCTAGCACAGTACAAATCGACTTTTTGGGCCAAAAAAACGTGTTTTAGCATTTTTTTTGCCTGAAAATTGAAATTTTTCTAGCACAGTACAAATCGACTTTTTGGGCCAAAAAAACGTGTTTTTGCATTTTTTTTGCCTGAAAATTGAAATTTTTCTAGCACAGTACAAATCGACTTTTTGGGCCAAAAAAACGTGTTTTAGCATTTTTTTTGCCTGAAAATTGAAATTTTTCTAGCACTGTACAAATCGACTTTTTGGGCCAAAAAAACGTGTTTTTGCATTTTTTTTGCCTGAAAATTGAAATTTTTCTAGCACTGTACAAATCGACTTTTTGGGCCAAAAAAACGTGTTTTTGCATTTTTTTTGCCTGAAAATTGAAATTTTTCTAGCACTGTACAAATCGACTTTTTGGGCCAAAAAAACGTGTTTTAGCATTTTTTTTGCCTGAAAATTGAAATTTTTCTAGCACAGTACAAATCGACTTTTTGGGCCAAAAAAACGTGTTTTAACATTTTTTTTGCCTGAAAATTGAAATTTTTCTAGCACTGTACAAATCGACTTTTTGGGCCAAAAAAACGTGTTTTTGCATTTTTTTTGCCTGAAAATTGAAATTTTTCTAGCACAGTACAAATCGACTTTTTGGGCCAAAAAAACGTGTTTTAGCATTTTTTTTGCCTGAAAATTGAAATTTTTCTAGCACAGTACAAATCGACTTTTTGGGCCAAAAAAACGTGTTTTAGCATTTTTTTTGCCTGAAAATTGAAATTTTTCTAGCACAGTACAAATCGACTTTTTGGGCCAAAAAAACGTGTTTTAGCATTTTTTTTGCCTGAAAATTGAAATTTTTCTAGCACTGTACAAATCGACTTTTTGGGCCAAAAAAACGTGTTTTTGCATTTTTTTTGCCTGAAAATTGAAATTTTTCTAGCACTGTACAAATCGACTTTTTGGGCCAAAAAAACGTGTTTTTGCATTTTTTTTTGCCTGAAAATTGAAATTTTTCTAGCACAGTACAAATCGACTTTTTGGGCCAAAAAAACGTGTTTTAGCATTTTCTTTGCCTGAAAATTGAAATTTTTCTAGCACTGTACAAATCGACTTTTTGGGCCAAAAAAACGTGTTTTTGCATTTTTTTTGCCTGAAAATTGAAATTTTTCTAGCACTGTACAAATCGACTTTTTGGGCCAAAAAAACGTGTTTTTGCATTTTTTTTGCCTGAAAATTGAAATTTTTCTAGCACTGTACAAATCGACTTTTTGGGCCAAAAAAACGTGTTTTTGCATTTTTTTTGCCTGAAAATTGAAATTTTTCTAGCACTGTACAAATCGACTTTTGGGCCAAAAAAAACGTGTTTTAGCATTTTTTTTGCCTGAAAATTGAAATTTTTCTAGCACAGTACAAATCGACTTTTTGGGCCAAAAAAACGTGTTTTAGCATTTTTTTTGCCTGAAAATTGAAATTTTTCTAGCACAGTACAAATCGACTTTTTGGGCCAAAAAAACGTGTTTTAGCATTTTTTTTGCCTGAAATTGAAATTTTTCTAGCACAGTACAAATCGACTTTTTGGGCCAAAAAAACGTGTTTTAGCATTTTTTTGCCTGAAAATTGAAATTTTTCTAGCACTGTACAAATCGACTTTTTGGGCCAAAAAAACGTGTTTTTGCATTTTTTTTGCCTGAAAATTGATTTTTTTCTAGCACAGTACAAATCGACTTTTTGGGCCAAAAAAACGTGTTTTAGCATTTTTTTTGCCTGAAAATTGAAATTTTTCTAGCACAGTACAAATCGACTTTTTGGGCCAAAAAAACGTGTTTTAGCATTTTTTTTGCCTGAAAATTGAAATTTTTCTAGCACTGTACAAATCGACTTTTTGGGCCAAAAAAACGTGTTTTTGCATTTTTTTTGCCTGAAAATTGAAATTTTTCTAGCACAGTACAAATCGACTTTTTGGGCCAAAAAAACGTGTTTTAGCATTTTTTTTGCCTGAAAATTGAAATTTTTCTAGCACTGTACAAATCGAGTTTTTGGGCCAAAAAAACGTGTTTTTGCATTTTTTTGCCTGAAAATTGAAATTTTTCTAGCACAGTACAAATCGACTTTTTGGGCCAAAAAAACGTGTTTTAGCATTTTTTTTGCCTGAAAATTGAAATTTTTCTAGCACTGTACAAATCGACTTTTTGGGCCAAAAAAACGTGTTTTTGCATTTTTTTTGCCTGAAAATTGAAATTTTTCTAGCACTGTACAAATCGACTTTTTGGGCCAAAAAAACGTGTTTTTGCATTTTTTTTGCCTGAAAATTGAAATTTTTCTAGCACTGTACAAATCGACTTTTTGGGCCAAAAAAACGTGTTTTTGCATTTTTTTTGCCTGAAAATTGAAATTTTTCTAGCACAGTACAAATCGACTTTTTGGGCCAAAAAAACGTGTTTTAGCATTTTTTTTGCCTGAAATTGAAATTTTTCTAGCACAGTACAAATCGACTTTTTGGGCCAAAAAAACGTGTTTTAGCATTTTTTTGCCTGAAAATTGAAATTTTTCTAGCACTGTACAAATCGACTTTTTGGGCCAAAAAAACGTGTTTTTGCATTTTTTTGCCTGAAAATTGATTTTTTTCTAGCACAGTACAAATCGACTTTTTGGGCCAAAAAAACGTGTTTTAGCATTTTTTTTGCCTGAAAATTGAAATTTTTCTAGCACAGTACAAATCGACTTTTTGGGCCAAAAAAACGTGTTTTAGCATTTTTTTTGCCTGAAAATTGAAATTTTTCTAGCACAGTACAAATCGACTTTTTGGGCCAAAAAAACGTGTTTTAGCATTTTTTTTGCCTGAAAATTGAAATTTTTCTAGCACTGTACAAATCGACTTTTTGGGCCAAAAAAACGTGTTTTTGCATTTTTTTTGCCTGAAAATTGAAATTTTTCTAGCACTGTACAAATCGACTTTTTGGGCCAAAAAAACGTGTTTTTGCATTTTTTTTGCCTGAAAATTGAAATTTTTCTAGCACAGTACAAATCGACTTTTTGGGCCAAAAAAACGTGTTTTAGCATTTTTTTTGCCTGAAAATTGAAATTTTTCTAGCACAGTACAAATCGACTTTTTGGGCCAAAAAAACGTGTTTTAGCATTTTTTTTGCCTGAAAATAGAAATTTTTCTAGCACAGTACAAATCGACTTTTTGGGCCAAAAAAACGTGTTTTAGCATTTTTTTTGCCTGAAAATTGAAATTTTTCTAGCACTGTACAAATCGACTTTTTGGGCCAAAAAAACGTGTTTTTGCATTTTTTTTGCCTGAAAATTGAAATTTTTCTAGCACAGTACAAATCGACTTTTTGGGCCAAAAAAACGTGTTTTAGCATTTTTTTTGCCTGAAAATTGAAATTTTTCTAGCACTGTACAAATCGACTTTTTGGGCCAAAAAAACGTGTTTTTGCATTTTTTTTGCCTGAAAATTGAAATTTTTCTAGCACAGTATAAATCGACTTTTTGGGCCAAAAAAAACGTGTTTTAGCATTTTTTTTGCCTGAAAATTGAAATTTTTCTAGCACAGTACAAATCGACTTTTTGCGCCAAAAAAACGTGTTTTAGCATTTTTTTTGCCTGAAAATTGAAATTTTTCTAGCACAGTACAAATCGACTTTTTGGGCCAAAAAAACGTGTTTTAGCATTTTTTTTGCCTGAAAATTGAATTTTTTCTAGCACTGTACAAATCGACTTTTTGGGCCAAAAAAACGTGTTTTTGCATTTTTTTTGCCTGAAAATTGAATTTTTTCTAGCACAGTACAAATCGACTTTTTGGGCCAAAAAAACGTGTTTTAGCATTTTTTTTGCCTGAAAATTGATTTTTTTCTAGCACAGTACAAATCGACTTTTTGGGCCAAAAAAACGTGTTTTAGCATTTTTTTGCCTGAAAATTGAAATTTTTCTAGCACAGTACAAATCGACTTTTTGGGCCAAAAAAACGTGTTTTAGCATTTTTTTTGCCTGAAAATTGAAATTTTTCTAGCACAGTACAAATCGACTTTTTGGGCCAAAAAAACGTGTTTTTGCATTTTTTTTGCCTGAAAATTGAAATTTTTCTAGCACAGTACAAATCGACTTTTTGGGCCAAAAAAACGTGTTTTAGCATTTTTTTTGCCTGAAAATTGAAATTTTTCTAGCACTGTACAAATCGACTTTTTGGGCCAAAAAAACGTGTTTTTGCATTTTTTTTGCCTGAAAATTGAAATTTTTCTAGCACTGTACAAATCGACTTTTTGGGCCAAAAAAACGTGTTTTTGCATTTTTTTTGCCTGAAAATTGAAATTTTTCTAGCACTGTACAAATCGACTTTTGGGGCCAAAAAAATGTGTTTTAGCATTTTTTTTGCCTGAAAATTGAAATTTTTCTAGCACAGTACAAATCGACTTTTTGGGCCAAAAAAACGTGTTTTAGCATTTTTTTTGCCTGAAAATTGAATTTTTTCTAGCACAGTACAAATCGACTTTTTGGGCCAAAAAAACGTGTTTTAGCATTTTTTTTGCCTGAAAATTGAAATTTTTCTAGCACTGTACAAATCGACTTTTTGGGCCAAAAAAACGTGTTTTTGCATTTTTTTTGCCTGAAAATTGAAATTTTTCTAGCACAATACAAATCGACTTTTTGGGCCAAAAAAACGTGTTTTAGCATTTTTTTTGCCTGAAAATTGAAATTTTTCTAGCACAGTACAAATCGACTTTTTGGGCCAAAAAAACGTGTTTTAGCATTTTTTTTGGCTGAAAATTGAAATTTTTCTAGCACTGTACAAATCGACTTTTTGGGCCAAAAAAACGTGTTTTTGCATTTTTTTTGCCTGAAAATTGAAATTTTTCTAGCACAGTACAAATCGACTTTTTGGGCCAAAAAAACGTGTTTTAGCATTTTTTTTGCCTGAAAATTGAAATTTTTCTAGCACAGTACAAATCGACTTTTTGGGCCAAAAAAACGTGTTTTAGCATTTTTTTTGCCTGAAAATTGAAATTTTTCTAGCACTGTACAAATCGACTTTTTGGGCCAAAAAACGTGTTTTTGCATTTTTTTTGGCTGAAAATTGAAATTTTTCTAGCACAGTACAAATCGACTTTTGGGCCAAAAAAACGTGTTTTAGCATTTTTTTTGCCTGAAAATTGAAATTTTTCTAGCACAGTACAAATCGAATTTTTGGGCCAAAAAAACGTGTTTTAGCATTTTTTTTGCCTGAAAATTGAAATTTTTCTAGCACAGTACAAATCGACTTTTTGGGCCAAAAAAACGTGTTTTAGCATTTTTTTTGCCTGAAAATTGAATTTTTTCTAGCACAGTACAAATCGACTTTTTGGGCCAAAAAAACGTGTTTTTGCATTTTTTTTGCCTGAAAATTGAAATTTTTCTAGCACAGTACAAATCGACTTTTTGGGCCAAAAAAACGTGTTTTAGCATTTTTTTGCCTGAAAATTGAATTTTTTCTAGCACAGTACAAATCGACTTTTTGGGCCAAAAAAACGTGTTTTAGCATTTTTTTTGCCTGAAAATTGAAATTTTTCTAGCACAGTACAAATCGACTTTTTGGGCCAAAAAAACGTGTTTTAGCATTTTTTTTGCCTGAAAATTGAAATTTTTCTAGCACAGTACAAATCGACTTTTTGGGCCAAAAAAACGTGTTTTAGCATTTTTTTTGCCTGAAAATTGAAATTTTTCTAGCACTGTACAAATCGAGTTTTTGGGCCAAAAAAACGTGTTTTTGCATTTTTTTTGGCTGAAAATTGAAATTTTTCTAGCACAGTACAAATCGACTTTTTGGGCCAAAAAAACGTGTTTTAGCATTTTTTTTGCCTGAAAATTGAAATTTTTCTAGCACAGTACAAATCGACTTTTTGGGCCAAAAAAACGTGTTTTAGCATTTTTTTTGCCTGAAAATTGAAATTTTTCTAGCACAGTACAAATCGACTTTTTGGGCCAAAAAACGTGTTTTAGCATTTTTTTTGCCTGAAAATTGATTTTTTTCTAGCACAGTACAAATCGACTTTTTGGGCCAAAAAAACGTGTTTTAGCATTTTTTTTGCCTGAAAATTGAAATTTTTCTAGCACAGTACAAATCGACTTTTTGGGCCAAAAAAACGTGTTTTAGCATTTTTTTGCCTGAAAATTGAAATTTTTCTAGCACTGTACAAATCGACTTTTTGGGCCAAAAAAACGTGTTTTTGCATTTTTTTTGGCTGAAAATTGAAATTTTTCTAGCACAGTACAAATCGACTTTTTGGGCCAAAAAAACGTGTTTTAGCATTTTTTTTGCCTGAAAATTGAAATTTTTCTAGCACAGTACAAATCGACTTTTTGGGCCAAAAAAACGTGTTTTAGCATTTTTTTTGCCTGAAAATTGAAATTTTTCTAGCACAGTACAAATCGACTTTTTGGGCCAAAAAAACGTGTTTTTGCATTTTTTTTGCCTGAAAATTGAAATTTTTCTAGCACAGTACAAATCGACTTTTTGGGCCAAAAAAACGTGTTTTTGCATTTTTTTTGCCTGAAAATTGAAATTTTTCTAGCACAGTACAAATCGACTTTTTGGGCCAAAAAAACGTGTTTTAGCATTTTTTTTGCCTAAAAATTGAAATTTTTCTAGCACTGTACAAATCGACTTTTTGGGCCAAAAAAACGTGTTTTTGCATTTTTTTTGCCTGAAAATTGAAATTTTTCTAGCACTGTACAAATCGACTTTTTGGGCCAAAAAAACGTGTTTTTGCATTTTTTTTGCCTGAAAATTGAAATTTTTCTAGCACTGTACAAATCGACTTTTGGGGCCAAAAAAATGTGTTTTAGCATTTTTTTTTGCCTGAAAATTGAAATTTTTCTAGCACAGTACAAATCGACTTTTTGGGCCAAAAAACGTGTTTTAGCATTTTTTTTGCCTGAAAATTGAATTTTTTCTAGCACAGTACAAATCGACTTTTTGGGCCAAAAAAACGTGTTTTAGCATTTTTTTTGCCTGAAAATTGAAATTTTTCTAGCACAGTACAAATCGACTTTTTGGGCCAAAAAAACGTGTTTTTGCATTTTTTTTGCCTGAAAATTAAAATTTTTCTAGCACAGTACAAATCGACTTTTTGGGCCAAAAAAACGTGTTTTAGCATTTTTTTTGCCTGAAATTGAAATTTTTCTAGCACAGTACAAATCGACTTTTTGGGCCAAAAAAACGTGTTTTAGCATTTTTTTTGCCTGAAAATTGAAATTTTTCTAGCACAGTACAAATCGACTTTTTGGGCCAAAAAAACGTGTTTTAGCATTTTTTTTGCCTGAAAATTGAAATTTTTCTAGCACTGTACAAATCGACTTTTTGGGCCAAAAAAACGTGTTTTTGCATTTTTTTTGCCTGAAAATTGAAATTTTTCTAGCACTGTGCAAATCGACTTTTTGGGCCAAAAAAACGTGTTTTTGCATTTTTTTGCCTGAAAATTGATTTTTTTCTAGCACTGTACAAATCGACTTTTTGGGCCAAAAAAACGTGTTTTTGCATTTTTTTTGCCTGAAAATTGAAATTTTTCTAGCACAGTACAAATCGACTTTTTGGGCCAAAAAAACGTGTTTTAGCATTTTTTTTGCCTGAAAATTGAAATTTTTCTAGCACAGTACAAATCGACTTTTTGGGCCAAAAAAACGTGTTTTAGCATTTTTTTTGCCTGAAAATTGAAATTTTTCTAGCACTGTACAAATCGACTTTTTGGGCCAAAAAAATGTGTTTTTGCATTTTTTTTGCCTGAAAATTGAAATTTTTCTAGCACAGTACAAACGACTTTTTGGGCCAAAAAAACGTGTTTTAGCATTTTTTTTGCCTGAAAATTGAAATTTTTCTAGCACTGTACAAATCGACTTTTTGGGCCAAAAAAACGTGTTTTTGCATTTTTTTTGCCTGAAAATTGAAATTTTTCTAGCACTGTACAAATCGACTTTTTGGGCCAAAAAAACGTGTTTTTGCATTTTTTTTGCCTGAAAATTGAAATTTTTCTAGCACTGTACAAATCGACTTTTTGGGCCAAAAAAACGTGTTTTTGCATTTTTTTTGCCTGAAAATTGAAATTTTTCTAGCACTGTACAAATCGACTTTTGGGGCAAAAAAAAACGTGTTTTAGCATTTTTTTTGCCTGAAAATTGAAATTTTTCTAGCACAGTACAAATCGACTTTTTGGGCCAAAAAAACGTGTTTTTGCATTTTTTTTGCCTGAAAATTGAAATTTTTCTAGCACAGTACAAATCGACTTTTTGGGCCAAAAAAACGTGTTTTAGCATTTTTTTTGCCTGAAAATTGAAATTTTTCTAGCACTGTACAAATCGACTTTTTGGGCCAAAAAAACGTGTTTTTGCATTTTTTTTGCCTGAAAATTGAAATTTTTCTAGCACTGTACAAATCGACTTTTTGGGCCAAAAAAACGTGTTTTTGCATTTTTTTTGCCTGAAAATTGAAATTTTTCTAGCACTGTACAAATCGACTTTTGGGGCCAAAAAAACGTGTTTTAGCATTTTTTTTGCCTGAAAATTGAAATTTTTCTAGCACAGTACAAATCGACTTTTTGGGCCAAAAAAACGTGTTTTAGCATTTTTTTTGCCTGAAAATTGAATTTTTTCTAGCACAGTACAAATCGACTTTTTGGGCCAAAACAACGTGTTTTAGCATTTTTTTTGCCTGAAAATTGAAATTTTTCTAGCACTGTACAAATCGACTTTTTGGGCCAAAAAAACGTGTTTTTGCATTTTTTTTGCCTGAAAATTGAAATTTTTCTAGCACAGTACAAATCGACTTTTTGGGCCAAAAAAACGTGTTTTAGCATTTTTTTTGCCTGAAAATTGAAATTTTTCTAGCACAGTACAAATCGACTTTTTGGGCCAAAAATACGTGTTTTAGCATTTTTTTTGCCTGAAAATTGAAATTTTTCTAGCACAGTACAAATCGACTTTTTGGGCCAAAAAAACGTGTTTTAGCATTTTTTTTGCCTGAAAATTGAAATTTTTCTAGCACTGTACAAATCGACTTTTTGGGCCAAAAAAACGTGTTTTTGCATTTTTTTTGCCTGAAAATTGAAATTTTTCTAGCACTGTACAAATCGACTTTTTGGGCCAAAAAAACGTGTTTTTGCATTTTTTTTGCCTGAAAATTGAAATTTTTCTAGCACTGTACAAATCGACTTTTTGGGCCAAAAAAACGTGTTTTTGCATTTTTTTTGCCTGAAAATTGAAATTTTTCTAGCACAGTACAAATCGACTTTTTGGGCCAAAAAAACGTGTTTTTGCATTTTTTTTGCCTGAAAATTGACATTTTTCTAGCACAGTACAAATCGACTTTTTGGGCCAAAAAAACGTGTTTTAGCATTTTTTTTGCCTGAAAATTGAAATTTTTCTAGCACTGTACAAATCGACTTTTGGGCCAAAAAAACGTGTTTTTGCATTTTTTTTGCCTGAAAATTGAAATTTTTCTAGCACTGTACAAATCGACTTTTTGGGCCAAAAAAACGTGTTTTTGCATTTTTTTTGCCTGAAAATTGAAATTTTTCTAGCACTGTACAAATCGACTTTTGGGGCCAAAAAAATGTGTTTTAGCATTTTTTTTGCCTGAAAATTGAAATTTTTCTAGCACAGTACAAATCGACTTTTTGGGCCAAAAAAACGTGTTTTAGCATTTTTTTTGCCAGAAAATTGATTTTTTTCTAGCACAGTACAAATCGACTTTTTGGGCCAAAAAAACGTGTTTTAGCATTTTTTTTGCCTGAAAATTGAAATTTTTCTAGCACTGTACAAATCGACTTTTTGGGCCAAAAAAACGTGTTTTTGCATTTTTTTTGCCTGAAAATTGAAATTTTTCTAGCACAGTACAAATCGACTTTTTGGGCCAAAAAAACGTGTTTTAGCATTTTTTTTGCCTGAAAATTGAAATTTTTCTAGCACAGTACAAATCGACTTTTTGGGCCAAAAAAACGTGTTTTAGCATTTTTTTTGCCTAAAAATTGAAATTTTTCTAGCACAGTACAAATCGACTTTTTGGGCCAAAAAAACGTGTTTTAGCATTTTTTTTGCCTGAAAATTGAAATTTTTCTAGCACTGTACAAATCGACTTTTTGGGCCAAAAAAACGTGTTTTTGCATTTTTTTTGCCTGAAAATTGAAATTTTTCTAGCACTGTACAAATCGACTTTTTGGGCCAAAAAAACGTGTTTTTGCATTTTTTTTGCCTGAAAATTGAAATTTTTCTAGCACTGTACAAATCGACTTTTTGGGCCAAAAAAACGTGTTTTTGCATTTTTTTTGCCTGAAAATTGAATTTTTTCTAGCACTGTACAAATCGACTTTTGGGGCCAAAAAAAACGTGTTTTAGCATTTTTTTTGCCTGAAAATTGAAATTTTTCTAGCACAGTACAAATCGACTTTTTGGGCCAAAAAAACGTGTTTTTGCATTTTTTTTGCCTGAAAATTGAAATTTTTCTAGCACAGTACAAATCGACTTTTTGGGCCAAAAAAACGTGTTTTAGCATTTTTTTTGCCTGAAAATTGAAATTTTTCTAGCACTGTACAAATCGACTTTTTGGGCCAAAAAAACGTGTTTTTGCATTTTTTTTGCCTGAAAATTGAAATTTTTCTAGCACTGTACAAATCGACTTTTTGGGCCAAAAAAACGTGTTTTTGCATTTTTTTTGCCTGAAAATTGAAATTTTTCTAGCACTGTACAAATCGACTTTTGGGGCCAAAAAAACGTGTTTTAGCATTTTTTTTGCCTGAAAATTGAAATTTTTCTAGCACAGTACAAATCGACTTTTTGGGCCAAAAAAACGTGTTTTAGCATTTTTTTTGCCTGAAAATTGATTTTTTTCTAGCACAGTACAAATCGACTTTTTGGGCCAAAAAAACGTGTTTTAGCATTTTTTTTGCCTGAAAATTGAAATTTTTCTAGCACTGTACAAATCGACTTTTTGGGCCAAAAAAACGTGTTTTTGCATTTTTTTTGCCTGAAAATTGAAATTTTTCTAGCACAGTACAAATCGACTTTTTGGGCCAAAAAAACGTGTTTTAGCATTTTTTTTGCCTGAAAATTGAAATTTTTCTAGCACAGTACAAATCGACTTTTTGGGCCAAAAATACGTGTTTTAGCATTTTTTTTGCCTGAAAATTGAAATTTTTCTAGCACAGTACAAATCGACTTTTTGGGCCAAAAAAACGTGTTTTAGCATTTTTTTTGCCTGAAAATTGAAATTTTTCTAGCACTGTACAAATCGACTTTTTGGGCCAAAAAAACGTGTTTTTGCATTTTTTTTTTGCCTGAAAATTGAAATTTTTCTAGCACTGTACAAATCGACTTTTTGGGCCAAAAAAACGTGTTTTTGCATTTTTTTTGCCTGAAAATTGAAATTTTTCTAGCACTGTACAAATCGACTTTTTGGGCCAAAAAAACGTGTTTTTGCATTTTTTTTGCCTGAAAATTGAAATTTTTCTAGCACAGTACAAATCGACTTTTTGGGCCAAAAAAACGTGTTTTTGCATTTTTTTTGCCTGAAAATTGAAATTTTTCTAGCACAGTACAAATCGACTTTTTGGGCCAAAAAAACGTGTTTTAGCATTTTTTTTGCCTGAAAATTGAAATTTTTCTAGCACTGTACAAATCGACTTTTGGGCCAAAAAAACGTGTTTTTGCATTTTTTTTGCCTGAAAATTGAAATTTTTCTAGCACTGTACAAATCGACTTTTTGGGCCAAAAAAACGTGTTTTTCGCATTTTTTTTGCCTGAAAATTGAAATTTTTCTAGCACTGTACAAATCGACTTTTGGGGCCAAAAAAATGTGTTTTAGCATTTTTTTTGCCTGAAAATTGAAATTTTTCTAGCACAGTACAAATCGACTTTTTGGGCCAAAAAAACGTGTTTTAGCATTTTTTTTGCCAGAAAATTGATTTTTTTCTAGCACAGTACAAATCGACTTTTTGGGCCAAAAAAACGTGTTTTAGCATTTTTTTTGCCTGAAAATTGAAATTTTTCTAGCACTGTACAAATCGACTTTTTGGGCCAAAAAAACGTGTTTTTGCATTTTTTTTGCCTGAAAATTGAAATTTTTCTAGCACAGTACAAATCGACTTTTTGGGCCAAAAAAACGTGTTTTAGCATTTTTTTTGCCTGAAAATTGAAATTTTTCTAGCACAGTACAAATCGACTTTTTGGGCAAAAAAAACGTGTTTTAGCATTTTTTTTGCCTGAAAATTGAAATTTTTCTAGCACAGTACAAATCGACTTTTTGGGCCAAAAAAACGTGTTTTAGCATTTTTTTTGCCTGAAAATTGAAATTTTTCTAGCACTGTACAAATCGACTTTTTGGGCCAAAAAAAAGTGTTTTTGCATTTTTTTTTGCCTGAAAATTGAAATTTTTCTAGCACTGTACAAATCGACTTTTTGGGCCAAAAAAACGTGTTTTTGCATTTTTTTTGCCTGAAAATTGAAATTTTTCTAGCACTGTACAAATCGATTTTTTGGGCCAAAAAAACGTGTTTTTGCATTTTTTTTGCCTGAAAATTGAAATTTTTCTAGCACAGTACAAATCGACTTTTTGGGCCAAAAAAACGTGTTTTAGCATTTTTTTTGCCTGAAAATTGAAATTTTTCTAGCACAGTACAAATCGACTTTTTGGGCCAAAAAAACGTGTTTTAGCATTTTTTTTGCCTGAAAATTGAAATTTTTCTAGCACTGTACAAATCGACTTTTTGGGCCAAAAAAACGTGTTTTTGCATTTTTTTTGCCTGAAAATTGAAATTTTTCTAGCACAGTACAAATCGACTTTTTGGGCCAAAAAAACGTGTTTTAGCATTTTTTTTGCCTGAAAATTGAAATTTTTCTAGAACTGTACAAATCGACTTTTTGGGCCAAAAAAACGTGTTTTTGCATTTTTTTTGCCTGAAAATTGAAATTTTTCTAGCACTGTACAAATCGACTTTTTGGGCCAAAAAAACGTGTTTTTGCATTTTTTTTGCCTGAAAATTGAAATTTTTCTAGCACTGTACAAATCGACTTTTTGGGCCAAAAAAACGTGTTTTTGCATTTTTTTTGCCTGAAAATTGAAATTTTTCTAGCACTGTACAAATCGACTTTTGGGGCCAAAAAAAACGTGTTTTAGCATTTTTTTTGCCTGAAAATTGAAATTTTTCTAGCACAGTACAAATCGACTTTTTGGGCCAAAAAAACGTGTTTTAGCATTTTTTTTGCCTGAAAATTGAATTTTTTCTAGCACAGTACAAATCGACTTTTTGGGCCAAAAAAACGTGTTTTAGCATTTTTTTTGCCTGAAAATTGAAATTTTTCTAGCACTGTACAAATCGACTTTTTGGGCCAAAAAAACGTGTTTTTGCATTTTTTTTGCCTGAAAATTAAAATTTTTCTAGCACAGTACAAATCGACTTTTTGGGCCAAAAAAACGTGTTTTAGCATTTTTTTTGCCTGAAAATTGAAATTTTTCTAGCACAGTACAAATCGACTTTTTGGGCCAAAAAAACGTGTTTTAGCATTTTTTTTGCCTGAAAATTGAAATTTTTCTAGCACAGTACAAATCGACTTTTTGGGCCAAAAAAACGTGATTTAGCATTTTTTTTGCCTGAAAATTCAAATTTTTCTAGCACAGTACAAATCGACTTTTTGGGCCAAAAAAACGTGTTTTAGCATTTTTTTTGCCTGAAAATTGAAATTTTTCTAGCACAGTACAAATCGACTTTTTGGGCCAAAAAAACGTGTTTTTGCATTTTTTTTGCCTGAAAATTGAAATTTTTCTAGCACAGTACAAATCGACTTTTTGGGCCAAAAAAACGTGTTTTAGCATTTTTTTTGCCTGAAAATTGAAATTTTTCTAGCACTGTACAAATCGACTTTTTGGGCCAAAAAAACGTGTTTTTGCATTTTTTTTGCCTGAAAATTGAAATTTTTCTATCACTGTACAAATCGACTTTTTGGGCCAAAAAAACGTGTTTTTGCATTTTTTTTGCCTGAAAATTGAAATTTTTCTAGCACTGTACAAATCGACTTTTGGGGCCAAAAAAAACGTGTTTTAGCATTTTTTTTGCCTGAAAATTGAAATTTTTCTAGCACAGTACAAATCGACTTTTTGGGCCAAAAAAACGTGTTTTAGCATTTTTTTTGCCTGAAAATTGAAATTTTTCTAGCACAGTACAAATCGACTTTTTGGGCCAAAAAAACGTGTTTTAGCATTTTTTTTGCCTGAAAATTGAAATTTTTCTAGCACTGTACAAATCGACTTTTTGGGCCAAAAAAACGTGTTTTTGCATTTTTTTTGCCTGAAAATTGAAATTTTTCTAGCACTGTACAAATCGACTTTTTGGGCCAAAAAAACGTGTTTTTGCATTTTTTTTGCCTGAAAATTGAAATTTTTCTAGCACTGTACAAATCGACTTTTTGGGCCAAAAAAACGTGTTTTTGCATTTTTTTTGCCTGAAAATTGAAATTTTTCTAGCACTGTACAAATCGACTTTTGGGGCCAAAAAAAAACGTGTTTTAGCATTTTTTTTGCCTGAAAATTGAAATTTTTCTAGCACAGTACAAATCGACTTTTTGGGCCAAAAAAACGTGTTTTAGCATTTTTTTTGCCTGAAAATTGAAATTTTTCTAGCACAGTACAAATCGACTTTTTGGGCCAAAAAAACGTGTTTTAGCATTTTTTTTGGCTGAAAATTGAAATTTTTCTAGCACAGTACAAATCGACTTTTTGGGCCAAAAAAACGTGTTTTAGCATTTTTTTGCCTGAAAATTGAAATTTTTCTAGCACTGTACAAATCGACTTTTTGGGCCAAAAAAACGTGTTTTTGCATTTTTTTTGCCTGAAAATTGATTTTTTTCTAGCACAGTACAAATCGACTTTTTGGGCCAAAAAAACGTGTTTTAGCATTTTTTTTGCCTGAAAATTGAATTTTTTCTAGCACAGTACAAATCGACTTTTTGGGCCAAAAAAACGTGTTTTAGCATTTTTTTTGCCTGAAAATTGAAATTTTTCTAGCACAGTACAAATCGACTTTTTGGGCCAAAAAAACGTGTTTTAGCATTTTTTTGCCTGAAAATTGAAATTTTTCTAGCACTGTACAAATCGACTTTTTGGGCCAAAAAAACGTGTTTTTGCATTTTTTTTGCCTGAAAATTGATTTTTTTCTAGCACAGTACAAATCGACTTTTTGGGCCAAAAAAACGTGTTTTAGCATTTTTTTTGCCTGAAAATTGAAATTTTTCTAGCACAGTACAAATCGACTTTTTGGGCCAAAAAAACGTGTTTTTGCATTTTTTTTGCCTGAAAATTGAAATTTTTCTAGCACAGTACAAATCGACTTTTTGGGCCAAAAAAACGTGTTTTAGCATTTTTTTTGCCTGAAAATTGAAATTTTTCTAGCACAGTACAAATCGACTTTTTGGGCCAAAAAAACGTGTTTTAGCATTTTTTTTGCCTGAAAATTGAAATTTTTCTAGCACAGTACAAATCGACTTTTTGGGCCAAAAAAACGTGTTTTAGCATTTTTTTTGCCTGAAAATTGAAATTTTTCTAGCACTGTACAAATCGACTTTTTGGGCCAAAAAAACGTGTTTTTGCATTTTTTTTGCCTGAAAATTGAAATTTTTCTAGCACAGTACAAATCGACTTTTTGGGCCAAAAAAACATGTTTTAGCATTTTTTTTGCCTGAAAATTGAAATTTTTCTAGCACTGTACAAATCGACTTTTTGGGCCAAAAAAACGTGTTTTTGCATTTTTTTTGCCTGAAAATTGAAATTTTTCTAGCACAGTACAAATCGACTTTTTGGGCCAAAAAAACGTGTTTTAGCATTTTTTTTGCCTGAAAATTGAATTTTTTCTAGCACAGTACAAATCGACTTTTTGGGCCAAAAAAACGTGTTTTAGCATTTTTTTTGCCTGAAAATTGAAATTTTTCTAGCACAGTACAAATCGACTTTTTGGGCCAAAAAAATGTGTTTTAGCATTTTTTTTGCCTGAAAATTGAAATTTTTCTAGCACAGTACAAATCGACTTTTTGGGCCAAAAAAACGTGTTTTAGCATTTTTTTTGCCTGAAAATTGAAATTTTTCTAGCACTGTACAAATCGACTTTTTGGGCCAAAAAAACGTGTTTTTGCATTTTTTTTGGCTGAAAATTGAAATTTTTCTAGCACAGTACAAATCGACTTTTTGGGCCAAAAAAACGTGTTTTAGCATTTTTTTTGCCTGAAAATTGAAATTTTTCTAGCACAGTACAAATCGACTTTTTGGGCCAAAAAAACGTGTTTTAGCATTTTTTTTGCCTGAAAATTGAAATTTTTCTAGCACAGTACAAATCGACTTTTTGGGCCAAAAAAACGTGTTTTAGCATTTTTTTTGCCTGAAAATTGAAATTTTTCTAGCACAGTACAAATCGACTTTTTGGGCCAAAAAAACGTGTTTTTGCATTTTTTTTGCCTGAAAATTGAAATTTTTCTAGCACAGTACAAATCGACTTTTTGGGCCAAAAAAACGTGTTTTAGCATTTTTTTTGCCTGAAAATTGAAATTTTTCTAGCACTGTACAAATCGACTTTTTGGGCCAAAAAAACGTGTTTTTGCCTTTTTTTTGCCTGAAAATTGAAATTTTTCTAGCACTGTACAAATCGACTTTTTGGGCCAAAAAAACGTGTTTTTGCATTTTTTTTGCCTGAAAATTGAAATTTTTCTAGCACTGTACAAATCGACTTTTGGGGCCAAAAAAATGTGTTTTAGCATTTTTTTTGCCTGAAAATTGAAATTTTTCTAGCACAGTACAAATCGACTTTTTGGGCCAAAAAAACGTGTTTTAGCATTTTTTTTGCCTGAAAATTGATTTTTTTCTAGCACAGTACAAATCGACTTTTTGGGCCAAAAAAACGTGTTTTAGCATTTTTTTTGCCTGAAAATTGAAATTTTTCTAGCACTGTACAAATCGACTTTTTGGGCCAAAAAAACGTGTTTTTGCATTTTTTTTGCCTGAAAATTGAAATTTTTCTAGCACAGTACAAATCGACTTTTTGGGCCAAAAAAACGTGTTTTAGCATTTTTTTTGCCGGAAAATTGAAATTTTTCTAGCACAGTACAAATCGACTTTTTGGGCCAAAAAAACGTGTTTTAGCATTTTTTTTGCCTGAAAATTGAAATTTTTCTAGCACTGTACAAATCGACTTTTTGGGCCAAAAAAACGTGTTTTTGCATTTTTTTTGCCTGAAAATTGAAATTTTTCTAGCACAGTACAAATCGACTTTTTGGGCCAAAAAAACGTGTTTTAGCATTTTTTTTGCCTGAAAATTGAAATTTTTCTAGCACAGTACAAATCGACTTTTTGGGCCAAAAAAACGTGTTTTAGCATTTTTTTTGCCTGAAAATTGAAATTTTTCTAGCACAGTACAAATCGACTTTTTGGGCCAAAAAAACGTGTTTTAGCATTTTTTTTGCCTGAAAATTGAAATTTTTCTAGCACAGTACAAATCGACTTTTTGGGCCAAAAAAACGTGTTTTAGCATTTTTTTTGCCTGAAAATCGAAATTTTTCTAGCACTGTACAAATCGACTTTTTGGGCCAACAAAACGTGTTTTTGCATTTTTTTTGGCTGAAAATTGAAATTTTTCTAGCACAGTACAAATCGACTTTTTGGGCCAAAAAAACGTGTTTTAGCATTTTTTTTGCCTGAAAATTGAAATTTTTCTAGCACAGTACAAATCGACTTTTTGGGCCAAAAAAACGTGTTTTAGCATTTTTTTTGCCTGAAAATTGAAATTTTTCTAGCACAGTACAAATCGACTTTTTGGGCCAAAAAAACGTGTTTTAGCATTTTTTTTGCCTGAAAATTGAAATTTTTCTAGCACAGTACAAATCGACTTTTTGGGCCAAAAAAAACGTGTTTTTGCATTTTTTTTGCCTGAAAATTGAAATTTTTCTAGCACAGTACAAATCGACTTTTTGGGCCAAAAAAACGTGTTTTAGCATTTTTTTTGCCTGAAAATTGAAATTTTTCTAGCACTGTACAAATCGACTTTTTGGGCCAAAAAAACGTGTTTTTGCATTTTTTTTGCCTGAAAATTGAAATTTTTCTAGCACTGTACAAATCGACTTTTTGGGCCAAAAAAACGTGTTTTTGCATTTTTTTTGCCTGAAAATTGAAATTTTTCTAGCACTGTACAAATCGACTTTTGGGGCAAAAAAAATGTGTTTTAGCATTTTTTTTGCCTGAAAATTGAAATTTTTCTAGCACAGTACAAATCGACTTTTTGGGCCAAAAAAACGTGTTTTAGCATTTTTTTTGCCTGAAAATTGAATTTTTTCTAGCACAGTACAAATCGACTTTTTGGGCCAAAAAAACGTGTTTTAGCATTTTTTTTGCCTGAAAATTGAAATTTTTCTAGCACTGTACAAATCGACTTTTTGGGCCAAAAAAACATGTTTTTGCATTTTTTTTGCCTGAAAATTGAAATTTTTCTAGCACTGTA
The DNA here is from genome assembly GCA_034508575.1 of Petrolisthes manimaculis. Taxonomy (NCBI): domain Eukaryota; kingdom Metazoa; phylum Arthropoda; class Malacostraca; order Decapoda; family Porcellanidae; genus Petrolisthes; species Petrolisthes manimaculis. The sequence continues at coordinate 66,687 of JAWZYT010001779.1, forward strand.
CAAATCGACTTTTTGGGCCAAAAAAACGTGTTTTTGCATTTTTTTTGCCTGAAAATTGAAATTTTTCTAGCACTGTACAAATCGACTTTTTGGGCCAAAAAAACGTGTTTTTGCATTTTTTTTGCCTGAAAATTGAAATTTTTCTAGCACTGTACAAATCGACTTTTTGGGCCAAAAAAACGTGTTTTTGCATTTTTTTTGCCTGAAAATTGAAATTTTTCTAGCACAGTACAAATCGACTTTTTGGGCCAAAAAAACGTGTTTTAGCATTTTTTTTGCTTGAAAATTGAAATTTTTTTAGCACAGTACAAATCGACTTTTTGGGCCAAAAAAACGTGTTTTAGCATTTTTTTTGCCTGAAAATTGAAATTTTTCTAGCACTGTACAAATCGACTTTTTGGGCCAAAAAAACGTGTTTTTGCATTTTTTTTGCCTGAAAATTGAAATTTTTCTAGCACAGTACAAATCGACTTTTTGGGCCAAAAAAACGTGTTTTAGCATTTTTTTTGCCTGAAAATTGAAATTTTTCTAGCACTGTACAAATCGACTTTTTGGGCCAAAAAAATGTGTTTTTGCATTTTTTTTGCCTGAAAATTGAAATTTTTCTAGCACTGTACAAATCGACTTTTTGGGCCAAAAAAACGTGTTTTTGCATTTTTTTTGCCTGAAAATTGAAATTTTTCTAGCACTGTACAAATCGACTTTTTGGGCCAAAAAAATGTGTTTTTGCATTTTTTTTGCCTGAAAATTGAAATTTTTCTAGCACTGTACAAATCGACTTTTGGGGCCAAAAAAAACGTGTTTTAGCATTTTTTTTGCCTGAAAATTGAAATTTTTCTAGCACAGTACAAATCGACTTTTTGGGCCAAAAAAACGTGTTTTAGCATTTTTTTTGCCTGAAAATTGAATTTTTTCTAGCACAGTACAAATCGACTTTTTGGTCCAAAAAAACGTGTTTTAGCATTTTTTTTTGCCTGAAAATTGAAATTTTTCTAGCACTGTACAAATCGACTTTTTGGGCCAAAAAAACGTGTTTTTGCATTTTTTTTGCCTGAAAATTAAAATTTTTCTAGCACAGTACAAATCGACTTTTTGGGCCAAAAAAACGTGTTTTAGCATTTTTTTTGCCTGAAAATTGAAATTTTTCTAGCACAGTACAAATCGACTTTTTGGGCCAAAAAAACGTGTTTTAGCATTTTTTTTGCCTGAAAATTGAAATTTTTCTAGCACAGTACAAATCGACTTTTTGGGCCAAAAAAACGTGTTTTAGCATTTTTTTTGCCTGAAAATTGAAATTTTTCTAGCACAGTACAAATCGACTTTTTGGGCCAAAAAAACGTGTTTTTGCATTTTTTTTGCCTGAAAATTGAAATTTTTCTAGCACAGTACAAATCGACTTTTTGGGCCAAAAAAACGTGTTTTAGCATTTTTTTTGCCTGAAAATTGAAATTTTTCTAACACTGTACAAATCGACTTTTTGGGCCAAAAAAACGTGTTTTTGCATTTTTTTTGCCTGAAAATTGAAATTTTTCTAGCACTGTACAAATCGACTTTTTGGGCCAAAAAAACGTGTTTTTGCATTTTTTTTGCCTGAAAATTGAAATTTTTCTAGCACTGTACAAATCGACTTTTGGGGCCAAAAAAACGTGTTTTAGCATTTTTTTTGCCTGAAAATTGAAATTTTTCTAGCACAGTACAAATCGACTTTTTGGGCCAAAAAAACGTGTTTTAGCATTTTTTTTGCCTGAAAATTGAATTTTTTCTAGCACAGTACAAATCGACTTTTTGGGCCAAAAAAACGTGTTTTAGCATTTTTTTTGCCTGAAAATTGAAATTTTTCTAGCACTGTACAAATCGACTTTTTGGGCCAAAAAAACGTGTTTTTGCATTTTTTTTGCCTGAAAATTGAAATTTTTCTAGCACAGTACAAATCGACTTTTTGGGCCAAAAAAACGTGTTTTAGCATTTTTTTTGCCTGAAAATTGAAATTTTTCTAGCACAGTACAAATCGACTTTTTGGGCCAAAAAAACATGTTTTAGCATTTTTTTTGCCTGAAAATTGAAATTTTTCTAGCACAGTACAAATCGACTTTTTGGGCCAAAAAAACGTGTTTTAGCATTTTTTTTGCCTGAAAATTGAAATTTTTCTAGCACTGTACAAATCGACTTTTTGGGCCAAAAAAACGTGTTTTTGCATTTTTTTTGCCTGAAAATTGAAATTTTTCTAGCACTGTACAAATCGACTTTTTGGGCCAAAAAAACGTGTTTTTACATTTTTTTTGCCTGAAAATTGAAATTTTTCTAGCACTGTACAAATCGACTTTTTGGGCCAAAAAAACGTGTTTTTGCATTTTTTTTGCCTGAAAATTGAAATTTTTCTAGCACAGTACAAATCGACTTTTTGGGCCAAAAAAACGTGTTTTTGCATTTTTTTTGCCTGAAAATTGAAATTTTTCTAGCACAGTACAAATCGACTTTTTGGGCCAAAAAAACGTGTTTTAGCATTTTTTTTGCCTGAAAATTGAAATTTTTCTAGCACTGTACAAATCGACTTTTGGGCCAAAAAAACGTGTTTTTGCATTTTTTTTGCCTGAAAATTGAAATTTTTCTAGCACTGTACAAATCGACTTTTTGGGCCAAAAAAACGTGTTTTTGCTTTTTTTTTGCCTGAAAATTGAAATTTTTCTAGCACTGTACAAATCGACTTTTGGGGCCAAAAAAATGTGTTTTAGCATTTTTTTTGCCTGAAAATTGAAATTTTTCTAGCACAGTACAAATCGACTTTTTGGGCCAAAAAAACGTGTTTTAGCATTTTTTTTGCCTGAAAATTGAATTTTTTCTAGCACAGTACAAATCGACTTTTTGGGCCAAAAAAACGTGTTTTAGCATTTTTTTTGCCTGAAAATTGAAATTTTTCTAGCACAGTACAAATCGACTTTTTGGGCCAAAAAAACGTGTTTTAGCATTTTTTTTGCCTGAAAATTGAAATTTTTCTAGCACAGTACAAATCGACTTTTTGGGCCAAAAAAACATGTTTTAGCATTTTTTTTGCCTGAAAATTGAAATTTTTCTAGCACAGTACAAATCGACTTTTTGGGCCAAAAAAACGTGTTTTAGCATTTTTTTTGCCTGAAAATTGAAATTTTTCTAGCACTGTACAAATCGACTTTTTGGGCCAAAAAAACGTGTTTTTGCATTTTTTTTGCCTGAAAATTGAAATTTTTCTAGCACTGTACAAATCGACTTTTTGGGCCAAAAAAACGTGTTTTTACATTTTTTTTGCCTGAAAATTGAAATTTTTCTAGCACTGTACAAATCGACTTTTTGGGCCAAAAAAACGTGTTTTTGCATTTTTTTTGCCTGAAAATTGAAATTTTTCTAGCACAGTACAAATCGACTTTTTGGGCCAAAAAAACGTGTTTTTGCATTTTTTTTGCCTGAAAATTGAAATTTTTCTAGCACAGTACAAATCGACTTTTTGGGCCAAAAAAACGTGTTTTAGCATTTTTTTTGCCTGAAAATTGAAATTTTTCTAGCACTGTACAAATCGACTTTTGGGCCAAAAAAACGTGTTTTTGCATTTTTTTTGCCTGAAAATTGAAATTTTTCTAGCACTGTACAAATCGACTTTTTGGGCCAAAAAAACGTGTTTTTGCTTTTTTTTTGCCTGAAAATTGAAATTTTTCTAGCACTGTACAAATCGACTTTTGGGGCCAAAAAAATGTGTTTTAGCATTTTTTTTGCCTGAAAATTGAAATTTTTCTAGCACAGTACAAATCGACTTTTTGGGCCAAAAAAACGTGTTTTAGCATTTTTTTTGCCTGAAAATTGAATTTTTTCTAGCACAGTACAAATCGACTTTTTGGGCCAAAAAAACGTGTTTTAGCATTTTTTTTGCCTGAAAATTGAAATTTTTCTAGCACAGTACAAATCGACTTTTTGGGCCAAAAAAACGTGTTTTAGCATTTTTTTTGCCTGAAAATTGAAATTTTTCTAGCACTGTGTTGGTGAGGGTTCGTGTAGTCACCAACTATGTGTTGTGCTACTAAAGATGACTCCTGTGCAGGGGCCTTTGTCCGGTTTTCTCCACTACAGCTGCTCAACCTTAGGAGCTAGTGTCTATTTACTCTCTCAGGGGAGTGTTGTCTACAATTCTCTTTGTGTAATGTGCTCAAGGTAGAGAAAGAGATGCAGTGAATAGTTCCCAATTGGTTTAATGACAAAACATGTTAATATTTATGTACAGGTTGCGACAGACATGACGTTAACATAGATAAAAGTATTTTATGCTAATAAATCTATAATACATAATTTGTACATATGAAATGTGGTAGGAGTATACAGACAATGTTATGACATATTATGGTAAAGAGAAAATGCTGAAAGAAATTACATAGACGAAGGAATGTAATGGTAAAAGAATAACAATACAGGGCAGGCAGATAATGATTAACAAAGAAAATGGGCCTACAGTATTTTTAGGGTACACTACAATACTCCCCCCCTAGTTTCGAGGAAGGAGGAACGATACTCTTGTGTGTCGTACTTCGTCGTTTTCAGCATTAGTTGGAGGAACAGTGACTTGCACTGCTTGTAGCATCTGATCTGGATTCAGGATATATGCAGGCTTGACCCGGTCTACGGCCACAACATCTTGCGAACCGTGTCTGTCGATGGTGAAGTTCTTCCTCGTCCTGCGAACTACTCGGAAGGGGCCCTGATATGGTTGCTGAAGAGGCCTTTTGACTGCATCGACTCTGACGAAGACGTGTGTGCAGGCTTCCAGGTCCTGGTGAACGAAGGTCTTCGTGTTGGACGTACGAGGCTGCACTGGCTGGAGGCACTTCATGGTATTTTTCAGGTGTGTTGCAAAGTCCTGAATGCTGCAAGGCTCGGGGTCTGGTGTGGCAGAGAGAAGCTCACCTGGGAGCCTGAGGGTAGAGCCATATACGAGCTCAGCAGAAGAGTTGTGCAGATCCGTCTTGAGTGAAGTTCTGATGCCAAGGAGGACAAGAGGTAGTGCTAGTGACCAATCTTCTCTCTGGGCTGAAGCTGCCAGGGAAGATTTCAGCTGGCGGTGGAATCGTTCAACCGTTCCGTTGGCCTGTGGGTGATAGCTGGCGGTCCTGTATCGGCGGATGCCAAGGAGTATCATGACCTTATTCCATACACTCGACTCAAACTGACCACCACGGTCGGAAGTAAGGCTGAGAGGCACACCAAACCTGGATACCCATGTTGCGATGAAGGCACGTGCAACCGTATCTGTGGTGATGTTGGCAAGAGGTGCAGCTTCAGGCCAGCGAGTGAAGCGGTCCACACAGGTGAGTAGATATCGATAGCCATTGGAGTACGGAAGTGGGCCAACGAGGTCTATGTGGACATGGTCAAATCTCTCGGTGACTGGTGTAAAGGTGGCTGCAGGAGAGTGTGTATGGCGTGTGACTTTAGAAGCTTGACATTGTATACATGTGCGTGCCCAGTGTCTGACGTTCTTATTTATGCCTTCCCATATGAAGCGGGAAGACATCATCTGGTGCGAGGCACGGATTCCAGGGTGTGAGAGGTCATGTAATCTCTTGAAGAGCTGGTGTCGATGTTTCTCTGGTACGTATGGACGGAGAGTGTCTGTAGAGGTGTCAGCGTACAGTGTGACCTGGGTGTCTGGAAGTGTGATCTTCTTCATTTGTAGTGCAGGGTTATCCAACAGTCGCTGTAGCTCAGCGTCACCGACTTGATCAGCAGCAATGGTGGCATAGTCGATGGGAGAAGATATTACAGTACTGATGTTTCGAGAGAGGGCATCAGCTGGGGCATTGTCGGCACCTTTGATGTATCGTAGATCAGTAGTAAACTGGGCAATGTAGTCCATGTGGTGCATTTGTCGTGGGGTGTAAGAGTCCTTGTTTCTGAGAAATGTTGTAGTGAGTGGCTTGTGGTCAGTGTAGATGTGGAAACTGCGTCCTTCGATGAAGTAGCGAAAACGCTTGACAGCTTTGAAGATGGCAAGTAGCTCTCTGTCATAGGCGCTGTACTTTGACTCTGTCGGGGTGAGTTTCTTGGAAAAGAAGGCAATTGGCTTCCAATATGTACCGACACGCTGTTGTAGGACTGCACCAACACCAATGTTTGAGGCGTCTGTAGCAATTGAAGTTTCTGCGTCTGGTGCAGGGAAAGACAGCGTGGCAGCGTCACTGAGGGCTTGTTTTGTTGATAGGAAGGCCGCTTCTGCTTCTTCAGTCCAGATGAGGGTAACAGATTGACCTCTCTTGCAAGGTTTGATCATGGCGTACAATGGTCGTAGCAGGAGTGAGCAGTGTGGAATGAAGCGGTTATAGTAATTAACCATCCCAAGGAACTCCTTGAGCTGGCGTTGGGTAGACGGCTTGGGAAACTGCTGGATGGACTCGCACTTTGCGGGAAGTGGAGCAATGCCTGCTGGAGAGACTGTGTGACCTAGGAACTCAAGGGATGTAACGCCGAGTTCGGACTTGTCTGTGTTGATTTGGACGCCATAATCTTGCAGTCTCTGGAGGACTTCTTGGAGGTGTTGTTTGTGGCTGGCTTCATCAGGACTAGCGATGAGAAGGTCATCTATGTAGGCGAAACAGTAAGGTAGACCTCGAAGGACCTGGTCTATGAAGCGTTGAAACGTTTGTGCCGCATTCCGCAATCCAAAGGGCATCCGGACGTATTCGAACATGCCAAAAGGTGTGATAATGGCCGTCTTCGGGATGTCAGTGCGATGGACTGGAATCTGATGAAAGGCTTTGATGAGGTCGATCCGAGAGAAGATTGTAGAACCTGAGAGTTGGGAAGTGAACTCTTGAATGTTGGGCACAGGATATCTATCTTCTACGGTGCGTGAGTTGAGGGCACGGTAGTCTCCACAGGGTCGTATCTCTCCGGTCTTCTTAGGCACAATGTGAAGAGCCGATGACCAGTTGCTGCTGCTGGGCCGTATAATGCCTTTACTCATCAGAGATTCGAACTCAGCTTTGGCTTTCTTGTAACGCTCAGGGGCTAAGCGTCGGGCCTTGGCGTGCACTGGGGGTCCGGTAGTCTCTATATGATGAGTCACGTTATGCTTGGCAGGTATGCTGGATGAGTAGGGTTGTGTCAGCATAGGGAACGACTTAAGGAGGTCAGCAAACTTGTGGTCATGGTTGATAGTAGATAGGTGTGTGCTGTCACCAGGTGCTGGCTGTGCATTAGCAAAGATATCTGTGAGTGGGTCAATCAATTTTCGTCCTCTTACGTCTACCATCAGGTTGAAGTGACGGAGAAAATCAGCACCAAGGATGGCTTGTGACACTGCTCCTACGTAGAATGTCCATTGAAAAGAACGGCGAAGGTTCAGATCCAGATGCACTGTTTGCCGCGAGTATACAGGTATCCTGGTACCATTAGCAGCGTAGAGATGCAAAGAAGGAGGTAGCGACCGCTGGCTGGTTGTAGCAGGGAGGACACTAACGTCGGCACCGGTGTCTACCAGGAACTTGGTATGGGACCGGCGATCAAAGATGTGGAGCAGCGCAGACTGAGTATGACAAACATTATGCTGCGTTAATGTTCGCCGTTGTAGTTTGACGCCGTGTAGCTGCAGGGCTTTTCACACTTGAGAGCCTTATCCATAAACCTGCGATGGTAGTAGCAGAGGTTTGAAGTGCTCCTTGAACGTGACCGATAGTGTTGGCGGTTTGGCGTCGAGGATCGGTAACTTTGGCGGTCGTTCATTTGTTTCTTCATGTTGCTGACTTCCATTGTAAGTTGGGAAACTAGACTGACAAGCTGGGAAATTTGAGAATTTTCTTGTGTCGAGATGGAGGAGATTGGTGATGCTGATACAGGTGGAAGAGTTGCCATGTAGTCGTCTGCAAGATTGGCAAGCTCATCTGGTGGCAGCTTGCCTTTCACACTGATGAGAGCACGTTGAATGTCAGATGGCAGGCGTTGATAGAACAGTTGTTTGAATAGATCTTTATCAAAGGCCTGGTACTTGTCACCAAGCAGTGTCTTCATTCGACGTAGTAAGTCTGTAGGCTTCTCTCCACCAAGTTCTTCTCTTGATAGCAACTCACGGAGACGAGCTGCCACTGATGATTGTAGGCGATTTAAAATTGCTGCCTTAAGATCTTCATAGGGTGTAGCAGAGGTTGAGGCTGAAGTAATGACATCAGACACTTGAGTGAGAACTTCAGGTGGTAGCAGGCTTGCAGCATGTGAGAATTTAGTGAGGCTTTTTTTGATGTTAGAAGCAGCAAAACTACACTCCAGTATTGAGAACCATATGGTGGGGTCTTGGTTGCAGAAAGCAGGGGCTCTCATGGCTACACTAGTGGCAGTGTAGTTGCCTGAGTTAGAGAGATCCTCAGTAGACATACTGGTCAGTGAACTCAGGGTGTAAGTGCTGACAAGAGTTACCTGATATCACGATAGCTGCGTTAGCCAAGTTACATGAGTATGCTGAATACACTGGCACTGTATCCACACACAATGCACTAATAATACACGACAATACACTGTAACTCAAGAGTGAAGCACTGTAATCTAGGGTGAGGCACTGTAATCCAAGGCGAAGCACTGTAATCCAAGGTGAGGCACTGTAATCCAAGGCGAAGCACTGTAATCCTAGGCGAAGCACTGTAATCCTAGGCGAAGCACTGTAATCCTAGGCGAGGCACTGTAATCCTAGGCGAGGCACTGTAATCCAAGGTGAGGCGCTGTAGTCCAAGGCGAGGCACTGTTGCTGGTAGCTAGACTGCTGCGAGGACCAGTGGTGTGTAGGTGTTGGACTGGAGGCAGCAACAGTGTAGTTGGAGGCTTACAGATGGCTGATGTGGACTGGTGTTGCCTCAGGGTTCACAGCGACATTGTAGAGTAGATAGGACAGTAGTGGGAGCAACAGCTGCACAGGAGAGGTAGCAACTTGAGTAAGTCACCTCTTGATGGTGACTGCCAGGCAAAGGCGTTAATGTTGATTATAATGGAGTAGCAGCAGCACTCCAGGTCACTACTTGACAGTGACTGTAGGGCGAAGGCGTTCTTGTAGACTGCTGCAGCTGCCTTCTTCAGGAGGTCACCACTTGTTGGTGAAGCTTGTAGCAGCACTCCGATGGTCACCACTTGATGGTGAGGCTGCAGCAGCACTCCGGGGGTCACCACTTGTTGGTGAGGGTTCGTGTAGTCACCAACTATGTGTTGTGCTACTAAAGATGACTCCTGTGCAGGGGCCTTTGTCCGGTTTTCTCCACTACAGCTGCTCAACCTTAGGAGCTAGTGTCTATTTACTCTCTCAGGGGAGTGTTGTCTACAATTCTCTTTGTGTAATGTGCTCAAGGTAGAGAAAGAGATGCAGTGAATAGTTCCCAATTGGTTTAATGACAAAACATGTTAATATTTATGTACAGGTTGCGACAGACATGACGTTAACATAGATAAAAGTATTTTATGCTAATAAATCTATAATACATAATTTGTACATATGAAATGTGGTAGGAGTATACAGACAATGTTATGACATATTATGGTAAAGAGAAAATGCTGAAAGAAATTACATAGACGAAGGAATGTAATGGTAAAAGAATAACAATACAGGGCAGGCAGATAATGATTAACAAAGAAAATGGGCCTACAGTATTTTTAGGGTACACTACAACTGTACAAATCGACTTTTTGGGCCAAAAAAACGTGTTTTTGCATTTTGTTTGCCTGAAAATTGAAATTTTTCTAGCACAGTACAAATCGACTTTTTGGGCCAAAAAAACGTGTTTTAGCATTTTTTTTGCCTGAAAATTGAAATTTTTCTAGCACAGTACAAATCGACTTTTTGGGCCAAAAAAACGTGTTTTAGCATTTTTTTTGCCTGAAAATTGAAATTTTTCTAGCACAGTACAAATCGACTTTTTGGGCCAAAAAAACGTGTTTTAGCATTTTTTTTGCCTGAAAATTGAAATTTTTCTAGCACTGTACAAATCGACTTTTTGGGCCAAAAAAACGTGTTTTTGCATTTTTTTTGCCTGAAAATTGAAATTTTTCTAGCACAGTACAAATCGACTTTTTGGGCCAAAAAAACGTGTTTTAGCATTTTTTTTGCCTGAAAATTGAAATTTTTCTAGCACTGTACAAATCGACTTTTTGGGCCAAAAAAACGTGTTTTTGCATTTTTTTTGCCTGAAAATTGAAATTTTTCTAGCACTGTACAAATCGACTTTTTGGGCCAAAAAAACGTGTTTTTGCATTTTTTTTGCCTGAAAATTGAAATTTTTCTAGCACTGTACAAATCGACTTTTTGGGCCAAAAAAACGTGTTTTTGCATTTTTTTTGCCTGAAAATTGAAATTTTTCTAGCACTGTACAAATCGACTTTTGGGGCCAAAAAAAACGTGTTTTAGCATTTTTTTTGCCTGAAAATTGAAATTTTTATAGCACAGTACAAATCGACTTTTTGGGCCAAAAAAACGGGTTTTAGCATTTTTTTTGCCTGAAAATTGATTTTTTTCTAGCACAGTACAAATCGACTTTTTGGGCCAAAAAAACGTGTTTTAGCATTTTTTTTGCCTGAAAATTGAAATTTTTCTAGCACTGTACAAATCGACTTTTTGGGCCAAAAAAACGTGTTTTTGCATTTTTTTTGCCTGAAAATTAAAATTTTTCTAGCACAGTACAAATCGACTTTTTGGGCCAAAAAAACGTGTTTTAGCATTTTTTTTGCCTGAAAATTGAAATTTTTCTAGCACAGTACAAATCGACTTTTTGGGCCAAAAAAACGTGTTTTAGCATTTTTTTTGCCTGAAAATTGAAATTTTTCTAGCACAGTACAAATCGACTTTTTGGGCCAAAAAAACGTGTTTTAGCATTTTTTTTGCCTGAAAATTGAAATTTTTCTAGCACAGTACAAATCGACTTTTTGGGCCAAAAAAACGTGTTTTAGCAATTTTTTTGCCTGAAAATTGAAATTTTTCTAGCACAGTACAAATCGACTTTTTGGGCCAAAAAAACGTGTTTTTGAATTTTTTTGCCTGAAAATTGAAATTTTTCTAGCACAGTACAAATCGACTTTTTGGGCCAAAAAAACGTGTTTTAGCATTTTTTTTGCCTGAAAATTGAAATTTTTCTAGCACTGTACAAATCGACTTTTTGGGCCAAAAAAACGTGTTTTTGCATTTTTTTTGCCTGAAAATTGAAATTTTTCTAGCACTGTACAAATCGACTTTTTGGGCCAAAAAAACGTGTTTTTGCATTTTTTTTGCCTGAAAATTGAAATTTTTCTAGCACTGTACAAATCGACTTTTGGGGCCAAAAAAACGTGTTTTAGCATTTTTTTTGCCTGAAAATTGAAATTTTTCTAGCACAGTACAAATCGACTTTTTGGGCCAAAAAAACGTGTTTTAGCATTTTTTTTGCCTGAAAATTGAAATTTTTTTAGCACAGTACAAATCGACTTTTTGGGCCAAAAAAACGTGTTTTTGCATTTTTTTTGCCTGAAAATTGAAATTTTTCTAGCACTGTACAAATCGACTTTTTGGGCCAAAAAAACGTGTTTTTGCATTTTTTTTGCCTGAAAATTGAAATTTTTCTAGCACAGTACAAATCGACTTTTTGGGCCAAAAAAACGTGTTTTAGCATTTTTTTTGCCTGAAAATTGAAATTTTTCTAGCACAGTACAAATCGACTTTTTGGGCCAAAAAAACGTGTTTTAGCATTTTTTTTGCCTGAAAATTGAAATTTTTCTAGCACTGTACAAATCGACTTTTTGGGCCAAAAAAACGTGTTTTTGCATTTTTTTTGCCTGAAAATTGAAATTTTTCTAGCACAGTACAAATCGACTTTTTGGGCCAAAAAAACGTGTTTTAGCATTTTTTTTGCCTGAAAATTGAAATTTTTCTAGCACTGTACAAATCGACTTTTTGGGCCAAAAAAACGTGTTTTTGCATTTTTTTTGCCTGAAAATTGAAATTTTTCTAGCACAGTACAAATCGACTTTTTGGGCCAAAAAAACGTGTTTTAGCATTTTTTTTGCCTGAAAATTGAAATTTTTCTAGCACAGTACAAATCGACTTTTTGGGCCAAAAAAACGTGTTTTAGCATTTTTTTGCCTGAAAATTGAAATTTTTCTAGCACTGTACAAATCGACTTTTTGGGCCAAAAAAACGTGTTTTTGCATTTTTTTTGCCTGAAAATTGATTTTTTTCTAGCACAGTACAAATCGACTTTTTGGGCCAAAAAAACGTGTTTTAGCATTTTTTTTGCCTGAAAATTGAAATTTTTCTAGCACAGTACAAATCGACTTTTTGGGCCAAAAAAACGTGTTTTAGCATTTTTTTTGCCTGAAAATTGAAATTTTTCTAGCACAGTACAAATCGACTTTTTGGGCCAAAAAAACGTGTTTTAGCATTTTTTTTGCCTGAAAATTGAAATTTTTCTAGCACTGTACAAATCGACTTTTTGGGCCAAAAAAACGTGTTTTTGCATTTTTTTTGCCTGAAAATTGAAATTTTTCTAGCACTGTACAAATCGACTTTTTGGGCCAAAAAAACGTGTTTTTGCATTTTTTTTGCCTGAAAATTGAAATTTTTCTAGCACAGTACAAATCGACTTTTTGGGCCAAAAAAACGTGTTTTAGCATTTTTTTTGCCTGAAAATTGAAATTTTTCTAGCACAGTACAAATCGACTTTTTGGGCCAAAAAAACGTGTTTTAGCATTTTTTTTGCCTGAAAATTGAAATTTTTCTAGCACAGTACAAATCGACTTTTTGGGCCAAAAAAACGTGTTTTAGCATTTTTTTTGCCTGAAAATTGAAATTTTTCTAGCACTGTACAAATCGACTTTTTGGGCCAAAAAAACGTGTTTTTGTATTTTTTTTGCCTGAAAATTGAAATTTTTCTAGCACAGTACAAATCGACTTTTTGGGCCAAAAAAACGTGTTTTAGCATTTTTTTTGCCTGAAAATTGAAATTTTTCTAGCACTGTACAAATCGACTTTTTGGGCCAAAAAAACGTGTTTTTGCATTTTTTTTGCCTGAAAATTGAAATTTTTCTAGCACAGTACAAATCGACTTTTTGGGCCAAAAAAACGTGTTTTAGCATTTTTTTTGCCTGAAAATTGAAATTTTTCTAGCACAGTACAAATCGACTTTTTGCGCCAAAAAAACGTGTTTTAGCATTTTTTTTGCCTGAAAATTGAAATTTTTCTAGCACAGTACAAATCGACTTTTTGGGCCAAAAAAACGTGTTTTAGCATTTTTTTTGCCTGAAAATTGAAATTTTTCTAGCACAGTACAAATCGACTTTTTGGGCCAAAAAAACGTGTTTTAGCATTTTTTTTGCCTGAAAATTGAAATTTTTCTAGCACAGTACAAATCGACTTTTTGGGCCAAAAAAACGTGTTTTAGCATTTTTTTTGCCTGAAAATTGAAATTTTTCTAGCACTGTACAAATCGACTTTTTGGGCCAAAAAAACGTGTTTTTGCATTTTTTTTGGCTGAAAATTGAAATTTTTCTAGCACAGTACAAATCGACTTTTTGGGCCAAAAAAACGTGTTTTAGCATTTTTTTTGCCTGAAAATTGAAATTTTTCTAGCACAGTACAAATCGACTTTTTGGGCAAAAAAAACGTGTTTTAGCATTTTTTTTGCCTGAAAATTGAAATTTTTCTAGCACAGTACAAATCGACTTTTTGGGCCAAAAAAACGTGTTTTAGCATTTTTTTTGCCTGAAAATTGAAATTTTTCTAGCACAGTACAAATCGACTTTTTGGGCCAAAAAAAAGTGTTTTTGCATTTTTTTTGCCTGAAAATTGAAATTTTTCTAGCACAGTACAAATCGACTTTTTGGGCCAAAAAAACGTGTTTTAGCATTTTTTTTGCCTGAAAATTGAAATTTTTCTAGCACTGTACAAATCGACTTTTAGGGCCAAAAAAACGTGTTTTTGCATTTTTTTTGCCTGAAAATTGAAATTTTTCTAGCACTGTACAAATCGACTTTTTGGGCCAAAAAAACGTGTTTTTGCATTTTTTTTGCCTGAAAATTGAAATTTTTCTAGCACAGTACAAATCGACTTTTTGGGCCAAAAAAACGTGTTTTAGCATTTTTTTTGCCTGAAAATTGATTTTTTTCTAGCACAGTACAAATCGACTTTTTGGGCCAAAAAAACGTGTTTTAGCATTTTTTTTTCCTTAAAATTGAAATTTTTCTAGCACTGTACAAATTGACTTTTTGGGCCAAAAAAACGTGTTTTTGCATTTTTTTTGCCTGAAAATTGAAATTTTTCTAGCACAGTACAAATCGACTTTTTGGGCCAAAAAAACGTGTTTTAGCATTTTTTTTGCCTGAAAATTGAAATTTTTCTAGCACAGTACAAATCGACTTTTTGGGCCAAAAAAACGTGTTTTTGCATTTTTTTTGCCTGAAAATTGAAATTTTTCTAGCACAGTACAAATCGACTTTTTGGGCCAAAAAAACGTGTTTTAGCATTTTTTTTGCCTGAAAATTGAATTTTTTCTAGCACAGTACAAATCGACTTTTTGGGCCAAAAAAACGTGTTTTAGCATTTTTTTTGCCTGAAAATTGAAATTTTTCTAGCACAGTACAAATCGACTTTTTGGGCCAAAAAAACGTGTTTTAGCATTTTTTTTGCCTGAAAATTGAAATTTTTCTAGCACAGTACAAATCGACTTTTTGGGCCAAAAAAACGTGTTTTAGCATTTTTTTTGCCTGAAAATTGAAATTTTTCTAGCACTGTACAAATCGACTTTTTGGGCCAAAAAAACGAAACGTGTTTTTGCATTTTTTTTTGGCTGAAAATTGAAATTTTTCTAGCACAGTACAAATCGACTTTTTGGGCCAAAAAAACGTGTTTTAGCATTTTTTTTGCCTGAAAATTGAAATTTTTCTAGCACAGTACAAATCGACTTTTTGGGCCAAAAAAACGTGTTTTAGCATTTTTTTTGCCTGAAAATTGAAATTTTTCTAGCACAGTACAAATCGAATTTTTGGGCCAAAAAAACGTGTTTTAGCATTTTTTTTGCCTGAAAATTGAAATTTTTCTAGCACTGTACAAATCGACTTTTTGGGCCAAAAAAACGTGTTTTTGTATTTTTTTTGCCTGAAAATTGAAATTTTTCTAGCACAGTACAAATCGACTTTTTGGGCCAAAAAAACGTGTTTTAGCATTTTTTTTGCCTGAAAATTGAAATTTTTCTAGCACTGTACAAATCGACTTTTTGGGCCAAAAAAACGTGTTTTTGCATTTTTTTTGCCTGAAAATTGAAATTTTTCTAGCACAGTACAAATCGACTTTTTGGGCCAAAAAAACGTGTTTTAGCATTTTTTTTGCCTGAAAATTGAAATTTTTCTAGCACAGTACAAATCGACTTTTTGGGCCAAAAAAACGTGTTTTAGCATTTTTTTGCCTGAAAATTGAAATTTTTCTAGCACTGTACAAATCGACTTTTTGGGCCAAAAAAACGTGTTTTTGCATTTTTTTTGCCTGAAAATAGATTTTTTTCTAGCACAGTACAAATCGACTTTTTGGGCCAAAAAAACGTGTTTTAGCATTTTTTTTGCCTGAAAATTGAAATTTTTCTAGCACAGTACAAATCGACTTTTTGGGCCAAAAAAACGTGTTTTAGCATTTTTTTTGCCTGAAAATTGAAATTTTTCTAGCACAGTACAAATCGACTTTTTGGGCCAAAAAAACGTGTTTTAGCATTTTTTTTGCCTGAAAATTGAAATTTTTCTAGCACTGTACAAATCGACTTTTTGGGCCAAAAAAACGTGTTTTTGCATTTTTTTTGCCTGAAAATTGAAATTTTTCTAGCACTGTACAAATCGACTTTTTGGGCCAAAAAAACGTGTTTTTGCATTTTTTTTGCCTGAAAATTGAAATTTTTCTAGCACAGTACAAATCGACTTTTTGGGCCAAAAAAACGTGTTTTAGCATTTTTTTTGCCTGAAAATTGAAATTTTTCTAGCACAGTACAAATCGACTTTTTGGGCCAAAAAAACGTGTTTTAGCATTTTTTTTGCCTGAAAATTGAAATTTTTCTAGCACAGTACAAATCGACTTTTTGGGCCAAAAAAACGTGTTTTAGCATTTTTTTTGCCTGAAAATTGAAATTTTTCTAGCACTGTACAAATCGACTTTTTGGGCCAAAAAAACGTGTTTTTGTATTTTTTTTGCCTGAAAATTGAAATTTTTCTAGCACAGTACAAATCGACTTTTTGGGCCAAAAAAACGTGTTTTAGCATTTTTTTTGCCTGAAAATTGAAATTTTTCTAGCACTGTACAAATCGACTTTTTGGGCCAAAAAAACGTGTTTTTGCATTTTTTTTGCCTGAAAATTGAAATTTTTCTAGCACAGTACAAATCGACTTTTTGGGCCAAAAAAACGTGTTTTAGCATTTTTTTTGCCTGAAAATTGAAATTTTTCTAGCACAGTACAAATCGACTTTTTGCGCCAAAAAAACGTGTTTTAGCATTTTTTTTGCCTGAAAATTGAAATTTTTCTAGCACAGTACAAATCGACTTTTTGGGCCAAAAAAACGTGTTTTAGCATTTTTTTTGCCTGAAAATTGAATTTTTTCTAGCACAGTACAAATCGACTTTTTGGGCCAAAAAAACGTGTTTTAGCATTTTTTTTGCCTGAAAATTGAAATTTTTCTAGCACAGTACAAATCGACTTTTTGGGCCAAAAAAACGTGTTTTAGCATTTTTTTTGCCTGAAAATTGAAATTTTTCTAGCACAGTACAAATCGACTTTTTGGGCCAAAAAAACGTGTTTTAGCATTTTTTTTGCCTGAAAATTGAAATTTTTCTAGCACTGTACAAATCGACTTTTTGGGCCAAAAAAACGTGTTTTTGCATTTTTTTTGGCTGAAAATTGAAATTTTTCTAGCACAGTACAAATCGACTTTTTGGGCCAAAAAAACGTGTTTTAGCATTTTTTTTGCCTGAAAATTGAAATTTTTCTAGCACAGTACAAATCGACTTTTTGGGCCAAAAAAACGTGTTTTAGCATTTTTTTTGCCTGAAAATTGAAATTTTTCTAGCACAGTACAAATCGACTTTTTGGGCCAAAAAAACGTGTTTTAGCATTTTTTTTGCCTGAAAATTGAAATTTTTCTAGCACAGTACAAATCGACTTTTTGGGCCAAAAAAAAGTGTTTTTGCATTTTTTTTGCCTGAAAATTGAAATTTTTCTAGCACAGTACAAATCGACTTTTTGGGCCAAAAAAACGTGTTTTAGCATTTTTTTTGCCTGAAAATTGAAATTTTTCTAGCACAGTACAAATCGACTTTTTGGGCCAAAAAAACGTGTTTTAGCATTTTTTTTGCCTGAAAATTGAAATTTTTCTAGCACAGTACAAATCGACTTTTTGGGCCAAAAAAAAGTGTTTTTGCATTTTTTTTGCCTGAAAATTGAAATTTTTCTAGCACAGTACAAATCGACTTTTTGGGCCAAAAAAACGTGTTTTAGCATTTTTTTTGCCTGAAAATTGAAATTTTTCTAGCACTGTACAAATCGACTTTTTGGGCCAAAAAAACGTGTTTTTGCATTTTTTTTGCCTGAAAATTGAAATTTTTCTAGCACTGTACAAATCGACTTTTTGGGCCAAAAAAACGTGTTTTTGCATTTTTTTTGCCTGAAAATTGAAATTTTTCTAGCACTGTACAAATCGACTTTTGGGGCCAAAAAAATGTGTTTTAGCATTTTTTTTGCCTGAAAATTGAAATTTTTCTAGCACAGTACAAATCGACTTTTTGGGCCAAAACAACGTGTTTTAGCATTTTTTTTGCCTGAAAATTGATTTTTTTCTAGCACAGTACAAATCGACTTTTTGGGCCAAAAAAACGTGTTTTAGCATTTTTTTTGCCTGAAAATTGAAATTTTTCTAGCACTGCACAAATTGACTTTTTGGGCCAAAAAAACGTGTTTTTGCATTTTTTTTGCCTGAAAATTGAAATTTTTCTAGCACAGTACAAATCGACTTTTTGGGCCAAAAAAACGTGTTTTAGCATTTTTTTTGCCTGAAAATTGAAATTTTTCTAGCACAGTACAAATCGACTTTTTGGGCCAAAAAAACGTGTTTTTGCATTTTTTTTGCCTGAAAATTGAAATTTTTCTAGCACAGTACAAATCGACTTTTTGGGCCAAAAAAACGTGTTTTAGCATTTTTTTTGCCTGAAAATTGAATTTTTTCTAGCACAGTACAAATCGACTTTTTGGGCCAAAAAAACGTGTTTTAGCATTTTTTTTGCCTGAAAATTGAAATTTTTCTAGCACAGTACAAATCGACTTTTTGGGCCAAAAAAACGTGTTTTAGCATTTTTTTTGCCTGAAAATTGAAATTTTTCTAGCACAGTACAAATCGACTTTTTGGGCCAAAAAAACGTGTTTTAGCATTTTTTTTGCCTGAAAATTGAAATTTTTCTAGCACTGTACAAATCGACTTTTTGGGCCAAAAAAACGAAACGTGTTTTTGCATTTTTTTTGGCTGAAAATTGAAATTTTTCTAGCACAGTACAAATCGACTTTTTGGGCCAAAAAAACGTGTTTTAGCATTTTTTTTGCCTGAAAATTGAAATTTTTCTAGCACAGTACAAATCGACTTTTTGGGCCAAAAAAACGTGTTTTAGCATTTTTTTTGCCTGAAAATTGAAATTTTTCTAGCACAGTACAAATCGAATTTTTGGGCCAAAAAAACGTGTTTTAGCATTTTTTTTGCCTGAAAATTGAAATTTTTCTAGCACTGTACAAATCGACTTTTTGGGCCAAAAAAACGTGTTTTTGTATTTTTTTTGCCTGAAAATTGAAATTTTTCTAGCACAGTACAAATCGACTTTTTGGGCCAAAAAAACGTGTTTTAGCATTTTTTTTGCCTGAAAATTGAAATTTTTCTAGCACTGTACAAATCGACTTTTTGGGCCAAAAAAACGTGTTTTTGCATTTTTTTTGCCTGAAAATTGAAATTTTTCTAGCACAGTACAAATCGACTTTTTGGGCCAAAAAAACGTGTTTTAGCATTTTTTTTGCCTGAAAATT
This sequence comes from Petrolisthes manimaculis, assembly GCA_034508575.1. NCBI lineage: Eukaryota > Metazoa > Arthropoda > Malacostraca > Decapoda > Porcellanidae > Petrolisthes > Petrolisthes manimaculis. The sequence goes on from JAWZYT010001779.1 coordinate 85,733, forward strand.
GAAATTTTTCTAGCACAGTACAAATCGACTTTTTGGGCCAAAAAAACGTGTTTTAGCATTTTTTTGCCTGAAAATTGAAATTTTTTTAGCACTGTACAAATCGACTTTTTGGGCCAAAAAAACGTGTTTTTGCATTTTTTTTGCCTGAAAATTGATTTTTTTCTAGCACAGTACAAATCGACTTTTTGGGCCAAAAAAACGTGTTTTAGCATTTTTTTTGCCTGAAAATTGAAATTTTTCTAGCACAGTACAAATCGACTTTTTGGGCCAAAAAAACGTGTTTTAGCATTTTTTTTGCCTGAAAATTGAAATTTTTCTAGCACAGTACAAATCGACTTTTTGGGCCAAAAAAACGTGTTTTAGCATTTTTTTTGCCTGAAAATTGAAATTTTTCTAGCACTGTACAAATCGACTTTTTGGGCCAAAAAAACGTGTTTTTGCATTTTTTTTGCCTGAAAATTGAAATTTTTCTAGCACTGTACAAATCGACTTTTTGGGCCAAAAAAACGTGTTTTTGCATTTTTTTTGCCTGAAAATTGAAATTTTTCTAGCACAGTACAAATCGACTTTTTGGGCCAAAAAAACGTGTTTTAGCATTTTTTTTGCCTGAAAATTGAAATTTTTCTAGCACAGTACAAATCGACTTTTTGGGCCAAAAAAACGTGTTTTAGCATTTTTTTTGCCTGAAAATTGAAATTTTTCTAGCACAGTACAAATCGACTTTTTGGGCCAAAAAAACGTGTTTTAGCATTTTTTTTGCCTGAAAATTGAAATTTTTCTAGCACTGTACAAATCGACTTTTTGGGCCAAAAAAACGTGTTTTTGTATTTTTTTTGCCTGAAAATTGAAATTTTTCTAGCACAGTACAAATCGACTTTTTGGGCCAAAAAAACGTGTTTTAGCATTTTTTTTGCCTGAAAATTGAAATTTTTCTAGCACTGTACAAATCGACTTTTTGGGCCAAAAAAACGTGTTTTTGCATTTTTTTTGCCTGAAAATTGAAATTTTTCTAGCACAGTACAAATCGACTTTTTGGGCCAAAAAAACGTGTTTTAGCATTTTTTTTGCCTGAAAATTGAAATTTTTCTAGCACAGTACAAATCGACTTTTTGCGCCAAAAAAACGTGTTTTAGCATTTTTTTTGCCTGAAAATTGAAATTTTTCTAGCACAGTACAAATCGACTTTTTGGGCCAAAAAAACGTGTTTTAGCATTTTTTTTGCCTGAAAATTGAAATTTTTCTAGCACAGTACAAATCGACTTTTTGGGCCAAAAAAACGTGTTTTAGCATTTTTTTTGCCTGAAAATTGAAATTTTTCTAGCACAGTACAAATCGACTTTTTGGGCCAAAAAAACGTGTTTTAGCATTTTTTTTGCCTGAAAATTGAAATTTTTCTAGCACTGTACAAATCGACTTTTTGGGCCAAAAAAACGTGTTTTTGCATTTTTTTTGCCTGAAAATTGAAATTTTTCTAGCACAGTACAAATCGACTTTTTGGGCCAAAAAAACGTGTTTTAGCATTTTTTTTGCCTGAAAATTGAAATTTTTCTAGCACTGTACAAATCGACTTTTTGGGCCAAAAAAACGTGTTTTTGCATTTTTTTTGCCTGAAAATTGAAATTTTTCTAGCACTGTACAAATCGACTTTTTGGGCCAAAAAAACGTGTTTTTGCATTTTTTTTGCCTGAAAATTGAAATTTTTCTAGCACTGTACAAATCGACTTTTTGGGCCAAAAAAACGTGTTTTTGCATTTTTTTTGCCTGAAAATTGAAATTTTTCTAGCACTGTACAAATCGACTTTTGGGGCCAAAAAAAAAACGTGTTTTAGCATTTTTTTTGCCTGAAAATTGAAATTATTCTAGCACAGTACAAATCGACTTTTTGGGCCAAAAAAACGTGTTTTAGCATTTTTTTTGCCTGAAAATTGAAATTTTTCTAGCACAGTACAAATCGACTTTTTGGGCCAAAAAAACGTGTTTTAGCATTTTTTTTGCCTGAAAATTGAAATTTTTCTAGCACAGTACAAATCAACTTTTTGGGCCAAAAAAACGTGTTTTAGCATTTTTTTGCCTGAAAATTGAAATTTTTCTAGCACTGTACAAATCGACTTTTTGGGCCAAAAAAACGTGTTTTTGCATTTTTTTTGCCTGAAAATTGATTTTTTTCTAGCACAGTACAAATCGACTTTTTGGGCCAAAAAAACGTGTTTTAGCATTTTTTTTGCCTGAAAATTGAAATTTTTCTAGCACAGTACAAATCGACTTTTTGGGCCAAAAAAACGTGTTTTAGCATTTTTTTTGCCTGAAAATTGAAATTTTTCTAGCACAGTACAAATCGACTTTTTGGGCCAAAAAAACGTGTTTTAGCATTTTTTTTGCCTGAAAATTGAAATTTTTCTAGCACTGTACAAATCGACTTTTTGGGCCAAAAAAACGTGTTTTTGCATTTTTTTTGCCTGAAAATTGAAATTTTTCTAGCACTGTACAAATCGACTTTTTGGGCCAAAAAAACGTGTTTTTGCATTTTTTTTGCCTGAAAATTGAAATTTTTCTAGCACAGTACAAATTGACTTTTTGGGCCAAAAAAACGTGTTTTAGCATTTTTTTTGCCTGAAAATTGAAATTTTTCTAGCACAGTATAAATCGACTTTTTGGGCCAAAAAAACGTGTTTTAGCATTTTTTTTGCCTGAAAATTGAAATTTTTCTAGCACAGTACAAATCGACTTTTTGGGCCAAAAAAACGTGTTTTAGCATTTTTTTGCCTGAAAATTGAAATTTTTCTAGCACTGTACAAATCGACTTTTTGGGCCAAAAAAACGTGTTTTTGTATTTTTTTTGCCTGAAAATTGAAATTTTTCTAGCACAGTACAAATCGACTTTTTGGGCCAAAAAAACGTGTTTTAGCATTTTTTTTGCCTGAAAATTGAAATTTTTCTAGCACTGTACAAATCGACTTTTTGGGCCAAAAAAACGTGTTTTTGCATTTTTTTTGCCTGAAAATTGAAATTTTTCTAGCACAGTACAAATCGACTTTTTGGGCCAAAAAAACGTGTTTTAGCATTTTTTTTGCCTGAAAATTGAAATTTTTCTAGCACAGTACAAATCGACTTTTTGGGCCAAAAAAACGTGTTTTAGCATTTTTTTGCCTGAAAATTGAAATTTTTCTAGCACTGTACAAATCGACTTTTTGGGCCAAAAAAACGTGTTTTTGCATTTTTTTTGCCTGAAAATTGATTTTTTTCTAGCACAGTACAAATCGACTTTTTGGGCCAAAAAAACGTGTTTTAGCATTTTTTTTGCCTGAAAATTGAAATTTTTCTAGCACAGTACAAATCGACTTTTTGGGCCAAAAAAACGTGTTTTAGCATTTTTTTTGCCTGAAAATTGAAATTTTTCTAGCACAGTACAAATCGACTTTTTGGGCCAAAAAAACGTGTTTTAGCATTTTTTTTGCCTGAAAATTGAAATTTTTCTAGCACTGTACAAATCGACTTTTTGGGCCAAAAAAACGTGTTTTTGCATTTTTTTTGCCTGAAAATTGAAATTTTTCTAGCACTGTACAAATCGACTTTTTGGGCCAAAAAAACGTGTTTTTGCATTTTTTTTGCCTGAAAATTGAAATTTTTCTAGCACAGTACAAATCGACTTTTTGGGCCAAAAAAACGTGTTTTAGCATTTTTTTTGCCTGAAAATTGAAATTTTTCTAGCACAGTACAAATCGACTTTTTGGGCCAAAAAAACGTGTTTTAGCATTTTTTTTGCCTGAAAATTGAAATTTTTCTAGCACAGTACAAATCGACTTTTTGGGCCAAAAAAACGTGTTTTAGCATTTTTTTTGCCTGAAAATTGAAATTTTTCTAGCACTGTACAAATCGACTTTTTGGGCCAAAAAAACGTGTTTTTGTATTTTTTTTGCCTGAAAATTGAAATTTTTCTAGCACAGTACAAATCGACTTTTTGGGCCAAAAAAACGTGTTTTAGCATTTTTTTTGCCTGAAAATTGAAATTTTTCTAGCACTGTACAAATCGACTTTTTGGGCCAAAAAAACGTGTTTTTGCATTTTTTTTGCCTGAAAATTGAAATTTTTCTAGCACAGTACAAATCGACTTTTTGGGCCAAAAAAACGTGTTTTAGCATTTTTTTTGCCTGAAAATTGAAATTTTTCTAGCACAGTACAAATCGACTTTTTGCGCCAAAAAAACGTGTTTTAGCATTTTTTTTGCCTGAAAATTGAAATTTTTCTAGCACAGTACAAATCGACTTTTTGGGCCAAAAAAACGTGTTTTAGCATTTTTTTTGCCTGAAAATTGAATTTTTTCTAGCACAGTACAAATCGACTTTTTGGGCCAAAAAAACATGTTTTAGCATTTTTTTTGCCTGAAAATTGAAATTTTTCTAGCACAGTACAAATCGACTTTTTGGGCCAAAAAAACGTGTTTTAGCATTTTTTTTGCCTGAAAATTGAAATTTTTCTAGCACAGTACAAATCGACTTTTTGGGCCAAAAAAACGTGTTTTAGCATTTTTTTTGCCTGAAAATTGAAATTTTTCTAGCACTGTACAAATCGACTTTTTGGGCCAAAAAAACGTGTTTTTGCATTTTTTTTGGCTGAAAATTGAAATTTTTCTAGCACAGTACAAATCGACTTTTTGGGCCAAAAAAACGTGTTTTAGCATTTTTTTTGCCTGAAAATTGAAATTTTTCTAGCACAGTACAAATCGACTTTTTGGGCCAAAAAAACGTGTTTTAGCATTTTTTTTGCCTGAAAATTGAAATTTTTCTAGCACAGTACAAATCGACTTTTTGGGCCAAAAAAACGTGTTTTAGCATTTTTTTTGCCTGAAAATTGAAATTTTTCTAGCACAGTACAAATCGACTTTTTGGGCCAAAAAAAAGTGTTTTTGCATTTTTTTTGCCTGAAAATTGAAATTTTTCTAGCACAGTACAAATCGACTTTTTGGGCCAAAAAAACGTGTTTTAGCATTTTTTTTGCCTGAAAATTGAAATTTTTCTAGCACTGTACAAATCGACTTTTTGGGCCAAAAAAACGTGTTTTTGCTTTTTTTTTGCCTGAAAATTGAAATTTTTCTAGCACTGTACAAATCGACTTTTTGGGCCAAAAAAACGTGTTTTTGCATTTTTTTTGCCTGAAAATTGAAATTTTTCTAGCACTGTACAAATCGACTTTTGGGGCCAAAAAAATGTGTTTTAGCATTTTTTTTGCCTGAAAATTGAAATTTTTCTAGCACAGTACAAATCGACTTTTTGGGCCAAAAAAACGTGTTTTAGCATTTTTTTTGCCTGAAAATTGATTTTTTTCTAGCACAGTACAAATCGACTTTTTGGGCCAAAAAAACGTGTTTTAGCATTTTTTTTGCCTGAAAATTGAAATTTTTCTAGCACTGTACAAATTGACTTTTTGGGCCAAAAAAACGTGTTTTTGCATTTTTTTTGCCTGAAAATTGAAATTTTTCTAGCACAGTACAAATCGACTTTTTGGGCCAAAAAAACGTGTTTTAGCATTTTTTTTGCCTGAAAATTGAAATTTTTCTAGCACAGTACAAATCGACTTTTTGGGCCAAAAAAACGTGTTTTTGCATTTTTTTTGCCTGAAAATTGAAATTTTTCTAGCACAGTACAAATCGACTTTTTGGGCCAAAAAAACGTGTTTTAGCATTTTTTTTGCCTGAAAATTGAATTTTTTCTAGCACAGTACAAATCGACTTTTTGGGCCAAAAAAACGTGTTTTAGCATTTTTTTTGCCTGAAAATTGAAATTTTTCTAGCACAGTACAAATCGACTTTTTGGGCCAAAAAAACGTGTTTTAGCATTTTTTTTGCCTGAAAATTGAAATTTTTCTAGCACAGTACAAATCGACTTTTTGGGCCAAAAAAACGTGTTTTAGCATTTTTTTTGCCTGAAAATTGAAATTTTTCTAGCACTGTACAAATCGACTTTTTGGGCCAAAAAAACGAAACGTGTTTTTGCATTTTTTTTGGCTGAAAATTGAAATTTTTCTAGCACAGTACAAATCGACTTTTTGGGCCAAAAAAACGTGTTTTAGCATTTTTTTTGCCTGAAAATTGAAATTTTTCTAGCACAGTACAAATCGACTTTTTGGGCCAAAAAAACGTGTTTTAGCATTTTTTTTGCCTGAAAATTGAAATTTTTCTAGCACAGTACAAATCGAATTTTTGGGCCAAAAAAACGTGTTTTAGCATTTTTTTTGCCTGAAAATTGAAATTTTTCTAGCACAGTACAAATCGACTTTTTGGGCCAAAAAAACGTGTTTTTGCATTTTTTTTGCCTGAAAATTGAATTTTTTCTAGCACAGTACAAATCGACTTTTTGGGCCAAAAAAACGTGTTTTAGCATTTTTTTTGCCTGAAAATTGAAATTTTTCTAGCACTGTACAAATCGACTTTTTGGGCCAAAAAAACGTATTTTTGCATTTTTTTTGCCTGAAAATTGAAATTTTTCTAGCACTGTACAAATCGACTTTTTGGGCCAAAAAAACGTGTTTTTGCATTTTTTTTGCCTGAAAATTGAAATTTTTCTAGCACTGTACAAATCGACTTTTGGGGCCAAAAAAATGTGTTTTAGCATTTTTTTTGCCTGAAAATTGAAATTTTTCTAGCACAGTACAAATCGACTTTTTGGGCCAAAAAAACGTGTTTTAGCATTTTTTTTGCCTGAAAATTGAATTTTTTCTAGCACAGTACAAATCGACTTTTTGGGCCAAAAAAACGTGTTTTAGCATTTTTTTTGCCTGAAAATTGAAATTTTTCTAGCACTGTACAAATCGACTTTTTGGGCCAAAAAAACGTGTTTTTGCATTTTTTTTGCCTGAAAATTGAAATTTTTCTAGCACAGTACAAATCGACTTTTTGGGCCAAAAAAACGTGTTTTAGCATTTTTTTTGCCTGAAAATTGAAACTTTTCTAGCACAGTACAAATCGACTTTTTGGGCCAAAAAAACGTGTTTTAGCATTTTTTTTGCCTGAAAATTGAAATTTTTCTAGCACAGTACAAATCGACTTTTTGGGCCAAAAAAACGTGTTTTAGCATTTTTTTTGCCTGAAAATTGAAATTTTTCTAGCACTGTACAAATCGACTTTTTGGGCCAAAAAAACGTGTTTTTGCATTTTTTTTGCCTGAAAATTGAAATTTTTCTAGCACTGTACAAATCGACTTTTTGGGCCAAAAAAACGTGTTTTTGCATTTTTTTTGCCTGAAAATTGAAATTTTTCTAGCACTGTACAAATCGACTTTTTGGGCCAAAAAAACGTGTTTTTGCATTTTTTTTGCCTGAAAATTGAAATTTTTCTAGCACAGTACAAATCGACTTTTTGGGCCAAAAAAACGTGTTTTAGCATTTTTTTTGCCTGAAAATTGAAATTTTTCTAGCACAGTACAAATCGACTTTTTGGGCCAAAAAAACGTGTTTTAGCATTTTTTTTGCTTGAAAATTGAAATTTTTCTAGCACTGTACAAATCGACTTTTTGGGCCAAAAAAACGTGTTTTTGCATTTTTTTTGCCTGAAAATTGAAATTTTTCTAGCACAGTACAAATCGACTTTTTGGGCCAAAAAAACGTGTTTTAGCATTTTTTTTGCCTGAAAATTGAAATTTTTCTAGCACAGTACAAATCGACTTTTTGGGCCAAAAAAACGTGTTTTAGCATTTTTTTTGCCTGAAAATTGAAATTTTTCTAGCACTGTACAAATCGACTTTTTGGGCCAAAAAAACGTGTTTTTGCATTTTTTTTGCCTGAAAATTGAAATTTTTCTAGCACTGTACAAATCGACTTTTTGGGCCAAAAAAACGTGTTTTTGCATTTTTTTTGCCTGAAAATTGAAATTTTTCTAGCACTGTACAAATCGACTTTTGGGGCCAAAAAAAAACGTGTTTTAGCATTTTTTTTGCCTGAAAATTGAAATTTTTCTAGCACAGTTCAAATCGACTTTTTGGGCCAAAAAAACGTGTTTTTGCATTTTTTTTGCCTGAAAATTAAAATTTTTCTAGCACAGTACAAATCGACTTTTTGGGCCAAAAAAACGTGTTTTAGCATTTTTTTTGCCTGAAAATTGAAATTTTTCTAGCACAGTACAAATCGACTTTTTGGGCCAAAAAAACGTGTTTTAGCATTTTTTTTGCCTGAAAATTGAAATTTTTCTAGCACAGTACAAATCGACTTTTTGGGCCAAAAAAACGTGTTTTAGCATTTTTTTTGCCTGAAAATTGAAATTTTTCTAGCACAGTACAAATCGACTTTTTGGGCCAAAAAACGTGTTTTTGCATTTTTTTTGCCTGAAAATTGAAATTTTTCTAGCACAGTACAAATCGACTTTTTGGGCCAAAAAAACGTGTTTTAGCATTTTTTTTGCCTGAAAATTGAAATTTTTCTAGCACTGTACAAATCGACTTTTTGGGCCAAAAAAACGTGTTTTTGCATTTTTTTTGCCTGAAAATTGAAATTTTTCTAGCACTGTACAAATCGACTTTTTGGGCCAAAAAAACGTGTTTTAGCATTTTTTTTGCCTGAAAATTGAAATTTTTCTAGCACAGTACAAATCGACTTTTTGGGCCAAAAAAACGTGTTTTAGCATTTTTTTTGCCTGAAAATTGAATTTTTTCTAGCACAGTACAAATCGACTTTTTGGGCCAAAAAAACATGTTTTAGCATTTTTTTTGCCTGAAAATTGAAATTTTTCTAGCACTGTACAAATCGACTTTTTGGGCCAAAAAAACGTGTTTTTGCATTTTTTTTGCCTGAAAATTGAAATTTTTCTAGCACAGTACAAATCGACTTTTTGGGCCAAAAAAACGTGTTTTAGCATTTTTTTTGCCTGTAAATTGAAATTTTTCTAGCACAGTACAAATCGACTTTTTGGGCCAAAAAAACGTGTTTTAGCATTTTTTTTGCCTGAAAATTGAAATTTTTCTAGCACAGTACAAATCGACTTTTTGGGCCAAAAAAACGTGTTTTAGCATTTTTTTTGCCTGAAAATTGAAATTTTTCTAGCACTGTACAAATCGACTTTTTGGGCCAAAAAAACGTGTTTTTGCATTTTTTTTGCCTGAAAATTGAAATTTTTCTAGCACTGTACAAATCGACTTTTTGGGCCAAAAAAACGTGTTTTTGCATTTTTTTTGCCTGAAAATTGAAATTTTTCTAGCACTGTACAAATCGACTTTTTGGGCCAAAAAAACGTGTTTTTGCATTTGTTTTGCCGGAAAATTGAAATTTTTCTAGCACAGTACAAATCGACTTTTTGGGCCAAAAAAACGTGTTTTTGCATTTTTTTTGCCTGAAAATTGAAATTTTTCTAGCACAGTACAAATCGACATTTTGGGCCAAAAAAACGTGTTTTAGCATTTTTTTTGCCTGAAAATTGAAATTTTTCTAGCACTGTACAAATCGACTTTTGGGCCAAAAAAACGTGTTTTTGCATTTTTTTTGCCTGAAAATTGAAATTTTTCTAGCACTGTACAAATCGACTTTTTGGGCCAAAAAAACGTGTTTTTGCATTTTTTTTGCCTGAAAATTGAAATTTTTCTAGCACAGTACAAATCGACTTTTTGGGCCAAAAAAACGTGTTTTAGCATTTTTTTTGCCTGAAAATTGAAATTTTTCTAGCACTGTACAAATCGACTTTTTGGGCCAAAAAAACGTGTTTTTGCATTTTTTTTGCCTGAAAATTGAAATTTTTCTAGCACAGTACAAATCGACTTTTTGGGCCAAAAAAACGTGTTTTAGCATTTTTTTTGCCTGAAAATTGAAACTTTTCTAGCACAGTACAAATCGACTTTTGGGGCCAAAAAAACGTGTTTTAGCATTTTTTTTGCCTGAAAATTGAAATTTTTCTAGCACAGTACAAATCGACTTTTTGGGCCAAAAAAACGTGTTTTAGCATTTTTTTTGCCTGAAAATTGAATTTTTTCTAGCACAGTACAAATCGACTTTTTGGGCCAAAAAAACATGTTTTAGCATTTTTTTTGCCTGAAAATTGAAATTTTTCTAGCACTGTACAAATCGACTTTTTGGGCCAAAAAAACGTGTTTTTGCATTTTTTTTGCCTGAAAATTGAAATTTTTCTAGCACAGTACAAATCGACTTTTTGGGCCAAAAAAACGTGTTTTAGCATTTTTTTTGCCTGTAAATTGAAATTTTTCTAGCACAGTACAAATCGACTTTTTGGGCCAAAAAAACGTGTTTTAGCATTTTTTTTGCCTGAAAATTGAAATTTTTCTAGCACAGTACAAATCGACTTTTTGGGCCAAAAAAACGTGTTTTAGCATTTTTTTTGCCTGAAAATTGAAATTTTTCTAGCACTGTACAAATCGATTTTTTGGGCCAAAAAAACGTGTTTTTGCATTTTTTTTGCCTGAAAATTGAAATTTTTCTAGCACTGTACAAATCGACTTTTTGGGCCAAAAAAACGTGTTTTTGCATTTTTTTTGCCTGAAAATTGAAATTTTTCTAGCACTGTACAAATCGACTTTTGGGGCCAAAAAAACGTGTTTTTGCATTTGTTTTGCCGGAAAATTGAAATTTTTCTAGCACAGTACAAATCGACTTTTTGGGCCAAAAAAACGTGTTTTTGCATTTTTTTTGCCTGAAAATTGAAATTTTTCTAGCACAGTACAAATCGACTTTTTGGGCAAAAAAAACGTGTTTTAGCATTTTTTTTGCCTGAAAATTGAAATTTTTCTAGCACTGTACAAATCGACTTTTGGGCCAAAAAAACGTGTTTTTGCATTTTTTTTGCCTGAAAATTGAAATTTTTCTAGCACTGTACAAATCGACTTTTTGGGCCAAAAAAACGTGTTTTTGCATTTTTTTTGCCTGAAAATTGAAATTTTTCTAGCACAG
>JAWZYT010001780.1:0-22500 GCA_034508575.1 Petrolisthes manimaculis
CTGTTTCCCTGCCTGCCTGTCTGTTTGTTTGTCTGCCTGCCTGCCTGTCTGTCTGTCTGCTGTCTGCCTCTCTGTCTGTTTGCCTCTCTGCCTGTCTGCCTCTCTGCCCACCTGTCTGCCTGCCTGTCTGTTTTACCCTACTTACCTGGCCTCCTATCTACCTCGATCTTAGCTAATGTTATTCTCTGTCTTGCCTGCCTTCTGCTTATCTGATTACATCTCTACCTTGTATACACTGTCTGCCTGATTTCCTGCCTGCCTCATCATCTGCCTGCCTTATTCTACACCCTGCCTCTCCGCTTAACCTCATTCCATGTTTTCTTCGCTCTCTGTCTCTGCGTCTCTTTATTCCCAGACCACCTACCCACCTACCTACCTATACCTCTCTGTCAGTCCCACACCTTCTGTCTTATTTATTTCCCTTCTACTTGCCACATCATCCAAATGCCTTCCTACCCATTTAAATCACAGCAAATTCCATGTTTAATTTCAATATATATATATACTTACAGTACTTGCATATCTACTTCTTTTCAGACCTACTAAGTTACCTACCAGCCTACCCACTTGCCATCCTTTCCTATATAGTTACCTCTTCTTTCCCTACTGTCTCCCCACCACCCACTTCCCCTCCCTCCTTCCCTTCCTCATTCTGTACTTCACAACCAACCAATTAACCAGCCAACCTACCTAACATTCCTCCTAGTTTTTCTTCACCTCCCTACCTACCCAACCAACCAACAAACTAACTAACTAACCAGCCTCTCAGGACTGGTGAGGGCCTGAGAATATTTACTCTTCCGATTTGAGTTTCAGGCACTAACTATAAGGCCACCGAACGTCGTAAAAACACCCTCGCTGATATAGTTGCCTTAAAAAATATATATATATATATATTTGGTGGCAACTGTACCATAACAGCTGCAGTATTTGGGAATTACCTAAATCTGTAGCTGAGTACCAATTCGGAAGTCGTGACGTGTGTGTGTGTGTGTGTGTGTGTGTGTGAGTGTGTGTGTGTGAGTGTGTGTGTGTGTGTGTAACAGTTGACATGGGCCACGGTAACGGCTTGATGAAAACTATATAAATTGTGTCAAGTGTCGAAACATTAAAAAAAAAAAAAAAAAAAAAACGAAAATCCAAGAAACATCTAAAAAACTAACCAACCTTTCCTTCGTTCTCAGTGGGCCCGTCGAGCGTGGTGGTGAGGGGGGCGCAGAAGTTGCTGACGGAGGGGAGACAGGCGCGGCTGGAGTGTGAGGCCCTTGGAGCTCACCCTTCTGCAGTCATCACCTGGGAAAAGGCCAATAGAGGGGGCAAGTCAACACTGCTCAAGGCCAAGGTTAGTTAGTTAGTTAGTTAGTTAGTTAGTTGGTTAGTTAGCTAGTTAGTTAGCTAGTTAGTTAGTTAGTTAGTTAGTTAGTTAGTTAGTTAGTTGGTTAGTGTAGTGTGTTAGTTAGTTGTTGTGTTAGTTAGTTGGTTAATTAGTGTGTTAGTTAGTTAGCTAGTTAGTTAGTTAGTTGGTTAGTTAGTTAATTAGTTGGTTAGTTAGTGTGTTAGTTAGTTAGTTAGTTAGTTAGTTAGATAGCTTGTTACTTAGTTAATCATTTAATACAGTATCTCTTTAGGTTAGTCAGAATATTGGAGGTAAATGAGTCCTTCAATTATATCCCTGAAACAATTCTGGTGCTTGATTCCTCCACAAACCAACATTTTCATTTCAAGATTGTGAAAATAAACTGTAAAATGTGAAACTGAATTTTTATCACTATTGCAATGTAAACTAATTTGGTGATTGTGTGTGTGTGTGGTGTGTGTGGTGTGTGTGTGTGTGTGTGTGTGTGTGTGTGTGTGTGTGGTGTGTGTGTGTGTGTGTGTGTGTGTGTGTGGTGTGTGTGTGTGTGTTGTGCTCTGTCTATATATGTGTGTGTGTGTATTGTGCCCTGTCTCTGTGTGTGTGTGTGTGTTGTGCTCTGTTCCATGTGTGTGTGTGTGTGTGTGTGTGTGTGTGTGTGTGTGTGTGTGTGTGTGTGTATGTGTGTGTTCTACCGACAGTCACGAACGGCGGGGAACCGAACCGTGTCGATGGTCACTATGGTACCGTCAGCAGAGGACCACGGGGGCCCTACTCACCTGTCACGCCGTAACCCTTCAGTCCCCAAACCTCCAATACACGCCTCATCCAAACTACAGGTGGCTTGTGAGTATTGGAGGAGGAGGAGGAAGAGGAGGGGGAAAGAGAGAGAGTGAGAGAGAGAGAGAGAGAGAGAGAGAGGAGAGAGAGAGAGAGAGAGAGAGAGAGAGAGGAGGGGGAGGTGGTGTTGATGGATGGGGTGGTGGTGGTGGTGGAGGAGGAGGAGGTGGTGGAGGAGGAGGAGGTGAAGGAGGAGGAGGAGGAGGAGGAGAGAGACAGACAGACAGATCACACAATTAGATAAATAGACAGATAAACAAACAAACATAGACAGTCAAGCAGACAGCCAGACACCACAAACAAACAGACACACGAAACAGGCAGATAAACAGACAAAGACAGACAGACAGACAGAGAGACACACGAAACAGGCAGAGAAATAGACAAAGACAGACAGACAGAGAGAGAGACAGGAAAAGAGAGATTATCATAACGTGTGTCCAAATCCTCCACGGAATGGTGTGATAAATTTGATCTTAAGTAGGTAATACACTTTGGGTACATTGGAGTGTTTTGATCCCTCCAAATTATGCCACGAACCAGGACCATATTAGCAAAAATAATGGTGGTCTGTTGCTTGGAATTGGTTGGAGGAATCAGCTGCTCCAGAATTACCAGCAGTATACTACCACCTTAAGTAGGTAATACACTTTGGGTACATTGGAGTGTCTTGATCCCTCCAAATTATGCACGAAACAGAAAAGGACCAGATGAAAAAAAAAAAAAAAAAATGTTCTTCTTTGTTAATAAAAAAAAAAAAAAAAAAAAAAAAAAAAAAACACAGTTGCCTACAAATATATTCGAGACACTACCTACTGTCCCCACATAATCCACTGAGCTCTTCCCCTTCCCCCCATCACCCTCAACACAGACGCCCCCAGGGTAGAACTACGACTGGGGAGGAACCTTGAGGGTCGTCCCATCACCGAGGCTGAGGACGTGTACTTCGAGTGTGAGTTGTCCTGTAACCCACCAGCCAAAGACGTCGTGTGGAGGAAAAACGTGAGTATCAGAAACAAAAGTAAATAAATGGATGGATTATTTGTAATGCATGTATTTTAAGGAACGAATGGGATTGTGTGTGTGTATAGGAATGGATGTGCGTGTGTGTGTGTGTGTGTGTGTGTGTGTGTGTGTTGTGTGTGTGTGTGTGTGTGTGTGTGTGTGTGTGTGTGTGTGTGTGTGTGTGTGTGTGTTGTGTGTGTGTGTGTGTGTGTGTGTGTGTGTGTGTGTGTGTGTGTGTATGTGTGTGTACTATATATATATATATATATATATATATTTATGGTAGAGAGCTTGTGACTGTGTGTGTATGAGGTGTGTGTGTGTGTGTGTGTGTGTGTGTGTTTGACTATGTAAGGCGGGTAGCTTGTGACTATGTGTGTGTGTGTATCTATAAGTACAAGAATACGATAATATAGATAGATAAAAAAGAGAATTGATAAAGAATACACCACAACGACCCACAAATGAGTTTATACATAACCTATACACGAGAAAATAAAAGTGCAAGAATAATATAGATAAAATAGAGAATAGATAAAGATACACCACCACAAATGAATGTATACATAACCTACAATACATGATATATAATCCCAATATCCTCTTTCCCCCAAAAGTTATATATAAAATAAAATTACACAGTATTTTTTTTTTTTTTATCTTGCATTCATATATTGGGTCTTATGTTATATATATATTTTTTTTTTTGTAGTGCTTTCTTTCTTTTCTATGGCCGGCCAAATGTTCGAGTCAGCCTTCCATTAAAAAATTAAAAGATACAAAATACTTCAGGAAACTCCAAAATTATATATAAAAAACGCGAAAAACATATGTAAAAAAAAAAAATGTAGCTATATTGGATCTTTCTTTTTTTCTTTTCTATGGCCAGCCAGACATTAAAAAAAAAAATAAAGCGAGAGAGAGATAAAAAAAAATACCCTCCAAAATTATATAACAATACGAATAATAAAAAATATATATACCGTATATCAAAAAAAATATGTTGCTACCCTGGATTAATCTGGATCAAACAACAAGTCTCTTCAAGTTTGAGGTTAATTGGACAAAAATAAAATAATGACGACAGGTTGTTGTTGTTGATCGAGTCGGATATCGTATTGGTGGTCTCTGGTTCCTCTCCAATTTTCTTCACGCAACAGGTACTCGGGGTTAAGGAGTCTGTTTCGTGGCAATGGTTGGAGGAATCGGTAGCCTCCATCGCCACTCACTAATTCCTCAGAGACAAAAGTGAGGGAAACTCGTGGGAAAAATGTGTAGCTTCAGGGATGGAGTACTAGAGAGAGAGAGAGAGAGAGAGAGAGATGAAGAGAGAGAGAGAGAGAGAGAGAGAGAGAGAGAGAGAGAGAGAGAGAGAGAGAGAGAGAGAGAGAAGGGGGTGAGTAAGTGAGAGTAGTATCTGACACTCACTCACTCTCTTCTCTCTCTCTTTCCTCCTATATTTCCTCTTATATCCTACCTTCCTCCCTCTCTATATCTGCCATTCCTCCCTCCTCCTCCTCCTCCCTCCCTCCTTCCTTTTCCTCCCTCCCCCCTTCCCTCCTTCCATCAACGTACTAAAATTATAAACCCTTCCCTTTCCAGCAATTGATCAATGTTGTTTAATTGGTGATGGAGTTGTGTATGGAAATGGGAAAATGTGGGAGTGAAGAAAGTTAGAAAGATTTAGGAGGTGATGAGGGTGGAGGAGGAATGGGGAAGGAAGGAAGGAAATGGAGGAGCTGGAGAAGGTGGGAAAAGAAAGGAGAAGAGAAGAAAAGGGGAGAAAGAGGAGTTGGAAGAGGGTGAATGAGGAGGAGAGATGAGGGAGAAAGAGAAGAAGGAAAAGTGAGAAAGAGAAAGAAGAGGAGAGATAAGGGAGAAAGAGGAGAAGGTGAAAAAGAAAGAGGAAGAGGAAAAGGAGAAAGAGGAGGAGGAGGAGAAAAAGGGAGGAAGATGAAGAGAAAATGTGAGAAAGAGGAAGAGGAGGAGGAAAAAGGAGAAAGAGGAAGGAGAAAAGGGAGGAGGAAAATCGAGAAAGAGAAAGAGGAGAAGGAAAAGGGAGAAAGAGGAAGGAGAAAAGGGAGGAGGAAAATCGAGAAAGAGAAAGAGGAGAAGGAAAAGGGAGAAAGAGGAAGAAGAAGAGGAGGAGGAAAATAAAATAAAGAGAATAAGGAAAAGGGAGAAAGAGAAAGAGGAGAAGTAAAGACAGACAGAAGTAAAGACAGACAGAAGTAAAGACAGACAGAAGTAAAGACAGACAGAAGTAAAGACAGACAGAGGTATACTTCATCGATCAGACCTCCTGGTTAGTTGGTCACAGGTACAGCGGTCTGGGTGTGTGTGTGTGTGTGTGTGTGTGTGTGTGTGTGTGTGTGTGTGTGTGTGTGTGTGTGTGTGTGTGTGTGTGCTCGTATATATACGTATGTGCAATACAAGAAAAATGTAAGGCCCTCGTTAGCACACCCAGGTTCGGTTCGCACACACACACACACACACACACACACACACACACACACACACACACACACACACACACACACACACACACACACACACACACACACACACACACACACACACACACACACACACACTTATCATTTTCATATTTTCGCTTCAATAATTCAGCTCCACAAAACCTTACATTTCCTCAAGCTATCATATTTTTAGACACATCCCAATACTGACTGACTGACGGCACTGAAAATTTATACTCGTGCAGAGAAAATCCTAAAACCAAAAACGCTGAGAAGGAACTACACCCACTCAATTACTCCTTAAAGTGTTGATACAGTGTAGGTAAATCTGGAGCAATTGATTCCTCTGAAGTATTCCAAGCAACAGGACACCTTTATTTTCGTCCATCTGGTCCTGTTTCCTGTCATACTTTGGAGGAATCAATGCTCTCCAATGTATTAAAAGTGTGTGACTCCTTAAAAGAACGTTGTATATTTTTATTTATTGCGTATTTGTGTCTTTACTTTTAATATAATAAAATAACATCGTTTAGAGTTTGTCAAATTATAACAACAAATAACACTGGTCTCTAGAAAAAGAATTAATGGATAGTAAAAATTTGGTACTTTAGAGCGCCATGATTCCTCCAAAGTATGCCAGGAAAAAAGACCAGGTTAACAAAAATAATGGTGTTCTGTTGCTTAGAATATTTAGGAGGACTCAGTTGCTCCAGAATAACCAACAACACTTTACTACCCCTTAATAAAAAAAAATATATCGTAATTAATTAAGGAAGGTAGTTTCTTATGGGTAGTTTGGAGTCTCCGTAGTCCTCGATACACTACAACAAAACAGATCCCTTACTCTTATACTGAGGGAGTCTGTTCCTTGACATAGTTTGGGGGAACCAGTAGACCCCAAAAATGTAGTCTTAAAATTTCTGAGTCCGACTGTAACACGAATTGGTGAGTCAAAAATAATATATCACGGATTTATGTGGCCAACTGTACTAGATAGAGAGTTGGGTTGGGTTGGGTTGGGTTGGGTTGGGTTGGGTTGTTCCCGCTGCTGCCCTTTCCTTCCCTTCCCTTTCCACTCCCACGGCCTCGGAAATTCCAATAAGACTCACCCACCACCCCAATCCACCCCATCCCCTCCCCTCTCCACAACTCGACCCCCTCCACTCTCCACAACCCGACCCCCTCCCCTCTCCACAACCTGACCCCCTCCCCACAACTCGACCCCCTCCCCACAACCCGACCCCCTCCCTTATACACAACTTGACCCCCTCCCCTCTCCACAACCTGACCCCCTCCCCCACCCCCAACAAACCGACCACCTCCAATCCCTGTAACCCGACCCCTTCCCCTCCCCACAACCCCACCCCATCCTACCCCACAACCTGCCCCTTCCACTCCACTCCCGTATTACCACCCGGCTCTCCTCCCCTACCCCCAACGGCTGAGCTCCTTGCCTCCCCTCTGAATACACACACACACACAGACACACACACACACACGGCTGGCAGGGGGGCGTTGAGGACAGGTGTAAACAAGGCCCTTCTTCACTCTGTTACATCTCCTCGCCACTTGGTCCGTTCTCTCTCCTCCTCCTCCTCCTTCTGGTTCTCTGAGATCGAGTTTGTATAAGTAGTGAATACAGATCAAAACAGTCCACCTATTTACATCATTGTGTTTCTAGTTCTTCCAAATGTTGTACAAATTTGGAGAACAGAAAAAAAAAAACAAACTTACTCGGTATCTATTTTTTTTTTTCACTTCCCTTCTTGTTCTTCGGGATTGGGTTTCTATGTTTGTTTAAGTAGGTAGAATATTATATATATAAACAAACTACTTACTTCTTAAGAAACAAGGATTTAATTAAGGGAGAGGAAGCAAGTAAGGAAAAGTAAGTTAGTAAATATATATGTATATATGTAAAAGCAAGTAGGAACAAGTGTGTGTGGTTGCAAACACTTCCCCTCGCCTTTCATCAATTGCTATCCTCTTGTTTTGGGGAGAATTGATTACAAAGCTCAAGTGATCTATGAAAGTCAAATCTGGACGAAAGACTGACGACGCATGAAATAACTTGTGCAAATAAAATAAACTCCTGTTAGATTGTTAGTGGTAGTGGTAGTGGTAGTGGTGATATTGGTAGTAGTGGTGGTGGTTGTGATTATAGTGGTGATTTTGATAGTAGTAGCAGTGGTGGTGATTTTGATAGTAGTAGTAGTGGTGGTGTTTGTGATAATAGTAGTGATTTTGATAGTAGTAGTAGTGGTGGTGGTTGTGACTATAGTAGTGATAGTGATATTGGTTGTAGTGGTGGTGTTTGTGATTATAGTGGTGATAGTAGTAGCATTAGTAGTGAGAGTGGGTATGGTGGTAGTGGTGGTGTTGGTGGTTATAAGGATGGAAGTGGTTGTAGAAATGATAGTTGCATTATCTCCCATCTCAACCTTTCTAGACTAATACTACTACTGCTGTACCATCCCTACTACTATTACTACTACTACTACTACTACTACTATACCATACCAACAACAACAACAACTACTGTACCATAACAACAACAACAACTACTACTACTACTATACCATCCATCCATTCCCCTGCAGGTGACGTCTGGCTGAGAGTTAATCCCTCAGGCCAGCACACTATGGACAAAGGGATTCTGTTATGGCAGATCTCTGGGGAAATGGTTCAATGAGGGAGGCAATCTGTTGTAGACGAAGTGGAAGGCTGCTGATTCCTCCAAACTATTCCACAACACAGAAGCACTGATATACTTAAGGGGGTGCGGGAATTGGGGGACAGGGTTTTGAGGTGGTCAGGGGGATTTTGGGACTGTGAGGGAGTAGAGGGACAGGCTTGGGGGGGAGGGGTCGGGTGGGTTTGGGATGTGTGGGAGTAGAAGGGGAGGGCTTTGGGGGAGGAGTTTTGAGGGGTTCAGGGTTTTTTTTTTTTTGGGGGGGGGGGAGTAGAGGGACAGGCTTCGGGAAGGGGACTTAAAGTGTTGCAGGAATGAATAGGGGACAATTTTTCTACCCACCCCAAGCCTGTCCCCCTATTTCCCCCCCCCCCAAGCCTGTCCCCCTACTCATGCACCCCCTCCCCCAAGCCTGTCCCCCTATTCCCGCACCCCCTTAAGCCCCAGTCTGTGTGGTGGCCTGGTTTGTAGCAATCAGTGGTAACCCAGTTTGTCCCATACCAGAAGACGTGTTATTCCCTCTGAGAGCATTATTATTCCCTTCATCAATGTAACTATTGTTCTGTAGAGAGGTAGAGAGAACCTGGTAATTCATTAACCATTGGAAGACGAGTACAGGCGGGGGAGGGGGGGGGGAGAGTTCTGTTCTAATATCATCGTCTGGCGGAGTTGGTACAAGTGAAATAATTAAAGACTTATTGTAGGCTGTTTGTTGTTTGTAGTTGACTTGATACTACTCCTAGTATATAATATAGATGTTGTTGTTGTTGTTGTTGTTGTTGTTGTTTATAGTAAGTGTTTCCCTCCAACAACAAATATCGTCTGGTTTTAGTCAGAAGAATGATTTATTTAATTATACAGTACCTACAGCTATATTATAATGATACCGTCTCAGACCCCATGTACCCACCCACTCACCCACTCACTCACCCATCCCTCTCACCCACTCACCCCTCTGAACCCACTCACCCACTCACCCCTCTGAACCCACCCACCCACCCACCCACCCCTTCATAATCCACCCACCCACTCACCCACCCATCCCTTCAGAATCCACCCTACCCACCCTTCACAACCCACCCAACCCATTCTCCTTCCCGTCGTGTTGTTCTCTTCCTTGCAGCTCTTGAAAACCATAAAGCGTTGTAGGCTCCTCCAGTCTCCTCTGCCACATGAGTCTCTGGGGCCTCCTCATGCCTTTCTGTGTGTGTGTGGGGGGGGGGGTGTCTGTGTGTGTCTGTGTGTGTGTGGGGGGGTCTGTGTGTGTCTGTGTGTGTGGGGGGGGTCTTCCTGTGTGTGTCTGTGTGTGTGTCTACCTGTGTGTAAGTATGTGTGTGTCTACCTGTGTGTAAGTATGTGTGTGTCTGCCTGTGTGTAAGTATGTGTGTATCTCTGCCTCTCTGTGCGTGTGTGTGTGTGTGTGTGTGTGTGTGTGTGTGTGTGTGTGTGTGTGTAGCTCTTTCATCTAACACTATAGTTTCTGCAAGGATGCTCGCTTTATGTCTCTCTCGATGCTGCTTTCTCATTCACTCTCTCTTACTTTTTAAATTTACTTTTTTCTCTCTCACTTTTACTATTTTATTTCTCTCTTTTGTTGTCTCTCATTCTATTATACTCATTAATTTTGTCTCTTTCTTCATTTATTCTTCAACTTTTATTATTTCTCTTTCACTTTTACTTGCTCTTAGATTTTCTCTTGCACTTACAAACATGACCATTCATTCCCTTTAAAAATACTAAAAATCTATCTATCTCCACCCTCGCCCCTTCACTCTCTCTCTCTCCATTCCTCTCCATCCTCGTCCCTTCACTCTCTCTCTCTCTCACCACCCCTCTCTCCCTTCACTCTCTCTCCATTCCTCTCCATCCTCGTCCCTTCACTCTCTCTCCACGCCCCCCTCTCTCCCTTCACTCTCTCTCTCCCTTCTCTCTCTCTCCACCCACGCCCCCTTCTCTCTCTCTCACCACCCCTCTCTCCCTTCACCCTCTCTCTCCATTTTTATCCATCCTCGTCCCTTCACTCTCTCACCACGCCCCCCTCTCTCTATTTCTCCCTTCCCCTCTCTCTCAACCTCTCCATATCTTTAACCAGGGCAAGGTGGTGGAACAAGACAAAAAAGCAGGGATCATCGTGTCTCCCAGGAACCTCGTCTTACAAATGGTTCGTCGCTCCTCGGCTGGAAACTACACCTGTACAGTCACCAACAATATGGGCACCACCGTCAGTAATGTCATGCCCCTCGCCATACGATGTGAGTCTCCTCCTTCGTCTGTAGTAGTGGTAGTTGCAGTGGTGGTTGTAGTAGTGGTAGTGGTATTAGTAGAGGTAGTGGTGGTAGTAGTAGTAGTAGATGTTACTGTTGTTGTTGTTGTTGTTGTTGTTATTTTTCTGAGGCTTTATTCTTATTTATTGTATCTCCTTCTTTTATTATTACTCTTTTCATAATTTTCTCTTTTTTTTTTTTTTTTTTTTTCAGATGCTGTCTCCTTTTATTGTTTTTCCTTTCATTATACTAATCTGTCTCCATTTATCTGTCCACTATTTAAATGACTTGAGTTAAAATGACCTGAGTTACAACACCATTTCCTTAATTCATTCATTGAACTCATTATGTGTGAGTATATAAAAAAAAAAAGAGTGAATTTCCTTACTTAATTACCGTATTTATTCACACATTCTGGAAGCAAGCCTTTAGATATATTATGTGTCACTATTTTTCATCAAACTTTAATTTAATTTCTTTTAACTGCGAGGCTCTGGGAGGAAACCTGTCTTGTTGCTGAGATACAAACCAATTAAACCGAAATGGAACAAAAAATTACACAATACATTTTTCTTGAAGTGACACAGAAAATCCCAGGGCGTCTGTTTTTCTGTTTGTGTGTGTGTGTGTGTGTGTGTGTGTGTGTGTGTGTGTGTGAATGTGTGTGTGTGTTTGTGTGTGTGTGTGTGTGTGTGTGTGTGTGTGTGTGTGTGTGTGTGTGTGTGTGTGTGTGTGTGTGTGTGTGTGTGTGTGTGTGTGTGTGTTTTTTTTTTTTTTTTTGTGTGTGTGTGTGTTTATTATTCTGTTTGTCTATGTATTTGTTTGTCTGTTTGTTTCTCTCTTTGTTTCTCGCTTTCTCTCTGTTTGTAATGTTTTTCTGTTTATTTATTACTCTGTCTGTGTGTTTGTTCTTCTGTTTGTCTATGTATCTGTTTGTTTATTTGTTTCTTTGTTTGTGTGTGTGTTTGTTATTCTCTCTGTCTATCTGTCTATCAGTTTGTTCTTCTCTCTGTTTATTCTTCTGTTTGTCTATGTATCTGTTTATCTAAATTGTCTCTCTCTCTGTAAAATCATCTGTTCCTCTCTGTATATATTTCTCTAATTACCCTCCCCTCTCTCTCTCTCATAACTTAATCATATTTAGCTTAGGACAAACCATCTTTAGCCTTCATTAATAGAAAGACACACATAATTAACTTAGGACAAACCATCTTTAGCCTTCATTAGTAGAAAGACACATAATATATATCTTCTGACTCTCTCTCTCTCTCCCAGATCTGCCTGTGTGTAGTCAGGGAACCCAAGCAGTGGCAGTGGCTGAAGGAGAAGACGTGAGGCTCACCTGTCGAGTAGATGCCCAACCCGACGAGAACCTGCACTTTACCTGGTACTTCAACAACACCCTGGACACGGTCGAGGTCGAGTCTCACCGTGTCCAGGTCAGGAAAGGTCACAGCTTCCTCGATTACACTCCCAGGTAAATAGAGAATTATATTATTGATTCTATCCTCCCATATATACATCCAGGTTAACCATTTTCATCCTACACTCAAGTAAAAAAAAAATGTTGATTCTATCCTCCCATTTAAACAACTAGGCTAACCATTTTTTTTTTTTTTTTCCTATACTCAAGTAAAGAAAATATTGATTCTATCCTCCCATATAAACAACCAGGTTAACCATTTTCTTCCTACACTCAAGTAAAAAAAAATGTTGATTCAAACCTCCCATGTAGAAAAACTTACAACTTCCTCAATGACAATAGAGAATAATAGAGAATAATGATACTATTTTTTTCTTCCTATACATCCAGGCAGGCCAACATTATAACTCTACACTCAAGTAAACAAAAATATAATCGTGATCCAAGTAGAAGAAATACAGACCTATAATTATATAAGAAAAAATAAACAAAAGAGTTTCTTATATTTCTCAGTCTATCTATCTTTGTAGCCATCTATCTATCTGTCTATCTATCTGTCAAACTATTTATTTATATATATACTGGTATACAATGGAGGTATCGTGCTGCATCGCTTAAAAAGGTGCTGATAACTTGAGAGGATTTTTAGACATTTTTAGAAAAGCTTCATCGTTTTTTCAGCAAGTTAAAAGGTTTGTGAGCCTCTGTATGGCCGTATTCCATTTACACTGAATAACAGAGAATCCCGTTCGTTCATGAGGGAAACAAGACACGTAACACGAACTACAAACACTTACTCGAGCCACATTTCACCGGTGTAACTGAGTGAGGGAAACTTTATCTAAATTCTTTTCCAGACGAGTGTTAGTTAATTCACCCAGATTAGTTAGTTGGTATCAGCTTCTATTTGGGTTAAGGGGGTAGCACAGTGTTGGTAAATCTGGAGCAACTGAATCCTCCAAACTATTCGCTGTAAACAAGCCACCGTTGTTTTAGTTCATATGAAAAGGGATAGTGAGATAAAGGAAAAGGATAGGGAGATAAGGGAAAGGGATAGGAAGATAATGGAAAGGAGTAGGGAGATAAGGGAAAGGGATATGGAGACATGAGAAAGGAGTAGGGAGACATAGGAAAGGAGTAGGGAGATAAGGGAAAGAAGTAGGGAGATAAGGGAAAGGAGTAGGGATATAAGGGAAAGAGGGGAAAGGAGAGAGGTAACTAACCCTCTTCCCCATCTTCTGCATCATCTCAGGTCAGCGAGGGACTATGGAACACTCTCCTGCTGGGCCACTAACACCGTCGGTACACAAGCTGACCCCTGTAGGTTCACCGTGGTCGAGGCAGGTCAGTCACGGGTCACCCTTAATGGCACTATTTTTGAAGCAGTTAGATTTGTTATTTTATATATATTTAACTATTTATATAATTTAACTGTATTGTTATGTATTTAATTAACTATTTATATAATTTAACTGTATTGTTAATTATATATATTTTACTATATAATAAAAATGTAATCCTTTTCCTCTCTCCTTACCTCTCTCCCATATCTCACTATCCCTTTCCTCTCTCCTTCCTTCATTTGTCACTCTCCTTCCTACCTTTCATCCTTCCTTCCCCCTTTCATTAATCTCCCTATCCCTTTCCTCTCTCTCTCCTTCCTTCATTTGCCTCTCACCTCCCTCCCTTCCTACCTTCCTTCCCCCTTTCATTTATCTCCCTATCCCTTTCCTCTCTCTCTCCTTCCTTCATTTGCCTCTCACCTCCCTCCCTTCCTACCTTCCTTCCCCCTTTCATTTATCTCCCTATCCCTTTCCTCTCTCTCTCCTTCCTTCATTTGCCTCTCACCTCCCTTCCTTCCTACCTACCTTCCATCCCCACCCCCATACCAACACGTCAATAGGTCCTCCTGAACGTGTCGGGAGTTGTGTACTGGTGAACCTAACCCTGGGTACCCTTGAAGTGGGATGTACAGCAGGCAGTGATGGGGGTCTGAGGCAGAGGTTCGTGGCCAGAGTATATGCTGCACCGACACACACACTACTCGTCACTCTGGAGGAAGACGAGCCGAGGTGAGTGGGAAATGAAATAAGATGGATGGGAAATTAAATATGATGGATGGGAAATGAAACATGATGGATGGGAAATTAAATAAATATGATGAGTGGGGAATAGTATAAGATGGGTGGGAAATAGTATAAGATGGGTGGGAAATAGTATATGATGAGTGGGAAATAGAGTACGATGGGTGGGAAATAGTACAAGATGGATGGGAAATTAAATATGATGAGTGGGGAATAGTATAAGGTGGGTGGGAAATAGTATAAGGTGGGTGGGAAATAGTATATGATGAGTGGGAAATAGTATAAGGTGGGTGGGGAAATAGTATAAGGTGGGTGGGAAATAGTATAAGGTAGTAGAAATGAAATAAGGTGGGTGGAAATGAAATAAGGAGGGTGAGAAATAGACTAATAAAAATATATAGTGCATTAACTGCTCGTAATTTCCTCCTTTCTTTCTCCTCCTCCTTCTCCTTCTCCTTCTCCTCCTTCTCCTTCTCCTCTTTCTCCTTCCCTACCCCCTCCTCCTCCTTGTCCTTCTTCTACTTCTCCTTCCCTCCTCCTCCTCCTCCTCCTTCTACTTCTCCTTCTTCTCTACCCCCTCCTCCTCCTTGTCCTCCTCCACCTCCTCCTCCTCCTCCTCCTCCTCCTTCTCCTTCTTCTTCTTCTCCTCTAAGGTTTCACGTGATGGGTTTAACGCCTGGACAAGATTACCTCATCACAGTCACCGCCGTCAACGCTAAGGGGGAAAGTCCGCCAGAGGAGATCGATGCAGTCCGACTCAAGGTAAGTAAAGTTCTACTTGGGTAAACATTTGGACTTTGATTTTCTTCGTTTTTTTTTTTTTTTTTTTTTTTTTTTTCAAAGTAAAGTCCACCACGGAAAAATATATATAGGCTTTCATTTCTTCGTTTTTTTTTTTTTCATTTTTTTTATTTCGATTTTTTTGCTGGGTTGTGTTTCATTTTGCTTCGTTTTTTTTTCTTTGTGTTTTTCAAGTTTTTTTATTACGATTTTTTTTTGCTGGGTTGTGTTTCATTTGGCTTCGTTTTTTTTTCTTTCTTAATTCAATCCTACATGGCCTGATTAAATCCAACATGACATTAAATAACACACATAATAATTAAATCTTACATGACCTAATTAAATATCCCACTGAATAATAATATTAAATCCAAAATGACCTAATTGAGTCGTAAAGGGAATAATTAAATCCAAAATGACCTAATTAGTCGTACAGGGAATAATAAAATCCAAAATGACCTAATTAGTCGTACAGGGAATAATAAAATCCAAAATGACCTAATTAAATCATACATAAAAATATCAAATTCTACATAACCTAATTTAATAATAAAGGGAATAATTAACTCCTACATGACCTACTAGAATCCTACATGAACTTAATTCAATCGTACAGGGAATAATTAAATCCTACATGAACTTAATTACATCGTACACAGAAATAATTAAATTCAACACGGCCTGATTAATCAAACCGTACCAACCAACCAACACACCCAACAACCAAACCAACCAACAACCAACCAACACACCCAACAACCAACCCAACAACCAAACCAACCAACAACCAACCAACCCACCCACCAACCAACCAACACACCCAACAACCAAACCAACCAACAACCCACCTACTAACAACCCACCCACTCAACAACCCACCCACTCAACAACCCACTCACCCAACAACAACAACCCACTCACCCAACAACAACCCACCAACCAACCAACCAACAAACCAACCCACCAACCAACAACAATCACTTATTAGGCCCAGTTCCTCATAACGCCTGGCAATCCGAGACAAATGTTAAACAAGATAAACAATTGGTTCGCTTAACTAAAAGTTCCCCTTTGGCTGGCCTTCGTTAAAACTTTGTCGGCCTCTCCAATTAGACGTGAACCCAACCAACATATTCCACAACCAACCAAGTGTAGGCGGGTTGGGGGTAGGGTGCCATGATAGGGTGTGTGTGTGTGTTGGGCGTAGGGTGTGTGTGTGTTGAGGATAGGGTGTGTGTGTTGGGGATAGGGTGTGTGTGTGTTGAGGATAGGGTGGGTGTGTGTGTTGGGGGTAGGGTGTGTGTGTGTTGAAGATAGGGTGTGTGTGTGTTGAGGATAGGGTGTGTGTGTTGGGGATAGGGTGTGTGTGTGTTGGGGTGTAGGGTGTGTGTGTTGAGGATAGGGTGTGTGTGTGTTGGGCGTAGGGTGTGTGTGTGTTGGGCGTAGGGTGTGTGTGTGTTTTGGGGGTAGGGTGTGTGTGTGTTGGGTGTAGGGTGTGTGTGTGTTGAGGATAGGGTGTGTGTGTTGGGGTGTAGGGTGTGTGTGTGTTGAGGATAGGGTGTGTGTGTTGGGGTGTAGGGTGTGTGTGTGTTGGGGTGTAGGGTGTGTGTTGGGGGTAGGGTGTGT
Organism: Petrolisthes manimaculis; assembly: GCA_034508575.1. Classification (NCBI taxonomy): domain Eukaryota; kingdom Metazoa; phylum Arthropoda; class Malacostraca; order Decapoda; family Porcellanidae; genus Petrolisthes; species Petrolisthes manimaculis. The sequence continues at coordinate 16,546 of JAWZYT010001780.1, forward strand.
GTGTGTTGAGGATAGGGTGTGTGTGTGTTGGGGGTAGGGTGTGTGTGTTGAGGATAGGGTGTGTGTGTTGGGTGTAGGGTGTGTGTGTTGGGGTGTAGGGTGTGTGTGTGTTGAGGATAGGGTGTGTGTGTTGAGGATAGGGTGTGTGTGTTGGGGTGTAGGGTGTGTGTGTTGGGGGCAGGGTTTGAGTTGTGTTAAGGGGGAACATGTTTCGAGGTACAACTTGAAGGAAGGACACTGTAGCACTCTCTCCTCAACCACTGCCTCCACAACACACACAGACACATACGGTATAACCTTCTTAATTAAAGGTAGGCTGCCCAAAGTTAGGTTCATTATTTTCTTTCGAGGTAGTTTCTAATGAGGTTGGTGATGATGGTTACTCTAAGAACTTAAAAAGAGATGATTAAATTAGTGTGATAATGATGGGTTTAATTAGTGTACAGATGATTAAATTAGTGTGATAATGTTGATGGGTTTAATTAGTGTACAGATGGTTAAATTAGTGTGTTGATGATGATGAGTATAATTATTGTACAGTTGAGGACAGTATTAAGAGAGGAGAATAGGTAATCAGTCAGAGGGTAAAATCTAAATAATTACCTGTTAAATTATGTGTGAAATTCGGTTCTAGTAAATTATTGTCTTGTGTTATCTCACCTGAGTTGGTTTAATTAATTAGTTGATAGTATACTTTTGGTACATTGGAGTGCCTTGATTCCTCCAAAGTATGCCAGGAAACAGGACCAGAAGAGCAAAAATAATGGTGTTCTGTTGCTTGGAATAATTTGGAGGATTCAGTTGCTTCAGAATTACCAACACAAAACTTTCCCCCCTCTCTTAACAAAAACAAATGGTAGCCTGTTGCCTGGAATACTCTGAAGGAATCGGTTGCTCCAGATTTACCATTAAGGGTGTGTGGGAGGGGACAGGCTTGGGGGGGGAGATTGGGGGGGTGCGGAAATAGGGAGACAGGCTTGGGGTTGGTAGAAAGTATATTCCCCTATTCCTGCATCCCCCCTAACCCCCCCCCAAGCATGTCCCCCTACTCTTGCACCCTCCTAACCCCCCCCCCAAGCCTGTCCCCCTATTCCCACCCCCTCTTAATGATCTCAACTGGACACATAATTCACTTTGGCACAGTTCGCTAGAAATGAATAAGAAAAGGTCCCTTGTTTGTTTACTTGCTTGCTCTCTGACTCCCCTCCCCCTCCCACCCCCCTCTTTCCTTCCCTACACCCCCCCTCCCCCTCTCCCCCTGCTTCCCTTCCCTATCCCCCCCCCACCCCCCAACACAAACACCTACACAGCCAGTTAATTATTCTGCAATAGTCGAACGGGTTGCAAAAGTTACTTGTGTATTTTTCATTGCAATAGCAGGCGAGGGAGAAGGGGAGAGGGAGAAGAGAAGGAGAGGGAGAGAAAGGGAGGGAGAAGAGAAGGAGAGAGAGAGAAAGGGAGGGAGAAGGTGAGGGGGAGTAAGGGAGGGAAAAGAGAAGGGAAGGGGGAGTAAGGGAGGGAAAAGGAGAGGGAGAAGAGAAGGGAAGGGGGAGTAAGGGAGGAAGAAGGAGAGACGAGGAGAGGGACAAGAGAAGGGAAGGGGGAGAAAGGGAGGAAAAAGGAGAGAGGGATAGAGGGACAAGAGAAGGTGAGGGGAAGAAAAGGAGGGAGAAAGAGAGAGAAGGTGAGGGGAAGAGAGGGAGAGAGAAAGAGAGAGGAGGAGTGGTGGGGAGAGGGGTGGGGAGGGGTGGGGAGGAGGGGAGCATTACAGAACTTTCCCTCCTTCAAATAAACAACTCCAGAAATTCGAACATCATGTGACCTGTTTATTCCTTCCAACCCAGACGACCAAGCGACATATATTTTAATGCACACCTTATGCAAATGGGAATGGCTACGGGGAATGAGTTGGTGGGTTGGTGCCTCGAGGAAATATTAACAGAGAGGAAAGAGAAGACAAGGTGTATACAAAGAACAAACCAGAGCAGAATAATGAGATAAAAATTAGTCATAAAACAATAATAAAATACAATGATAAGTTGAATGAATATATTGAGATAAAAACTGGTCATAACACAATAATGATATAAAATGATAAGATGATTAAATATTACGAGATAAAAGTAGGTCAATACACTATAATAAGTTGAATAAGTATAATGAGATCAGAAAAGTTATATCAGAACAATTAAAAAAAAAAAAAAAAAAAAAATAATTAAAAAAAAAAAATATTCAATATATATAATATTATATAATATATATACGTATGTATGTATGTATTTATGTATGTATGTTTATGTATGTTTATGTATTTATGTATGTATTTATGTATGTATGTTTATGTATGTTTATGTATATTTATGTATGTATTTATATATGTATGTTTATGTATGTTTGTTTGTTTGTTTGTTTGTATACAGGTGGCTGAAAAACGTATGGGTGACGTCTCTGCCCCGCCTGTGTCGCCGCTGGTGGGGGCCTTCCTGGGGTTGGTGGGGGGGTTCGTACTACTACTACTGGCTGGTATCGTCCTTACTAGAGTGTGTTCTACCAGGTAAGTACACACACACACACACACACACACACACACACACACACACACACACACACACACACACACACACACACACACATAAATTAATGTGTGTGTATGTGTGTGTGTGTGTAAATGAATAAGTGAACCTATCATTCTGTTTGTATGCATAATTATATACATTTAACTCACCCACTAAATCCCACGGGTGTGTGATTTTTTTTTTTTTTTTTTGTGTGTGTGTGTGTATGCAATTTGCTTACTGTACAACAAACCTAACTCAGCCACTAAATCCCACCTGTGTGTGTGTGTGTGTAGGTGTAGGTGTGTAGGTGTAGGTGTGTCTGTGTGTGTGTGTGTCTGTGTGTGTGTGTCTGCAATTTACTATACTATACAACAAACCTAACTCAGCCACTAAATCCCATCTGTGTGTGTGTGTGTGTGTAGGTGTAGGTGTGGTCAGAGAGGGTCGAGTACCACAGATAAGGCCCACACCTCTACCCAACCCAAGAAGGTGTCCAGCGGTGCTCACCTACACGACGACGACGAGGAAGACGAGGAAGACGAGGATGGACCTGACGTGGTTAAGACTGCCAATGGTTAGTCCTCTCTTACTCTTTTTTTTTTTTTCTTACTTTTTTTTTTTTTTTTTTTTTTTTTTTTTCCTGCAACTCTTATTTTATTCTTTGTTCTTCTTTTGTTATTCTTTGTTCTTTATTTTGTATTGTTCTTTTCCACTTCTTGTTCTTCTTCTGCAACTCTTATTTTATGTTTTTCTTTTTTTCCACTTCTTGTTCTTCTTCTGCAACTCTTATTATTATATTCCTTGTTCTTCTTTTGTTATTCTTTGTTCTTTAATCTTGTATTGTTCTTTTCTTATTCATTGTTCTTCTTATTCTTGTTCTTCCTTTCTTATTCTTTGTTCTTCTCCAATTTTAGTTATATTTTCTTGTTATTTTTATTTTCATCATTCTCTTGTCTTTTTCTTCCCTTTTTCTTCCTCTTGTTTTTTTTATTCTTGTTATTTTTCCTCTTGTCTTGTTCTTGTTCTTCATTTATGTTTATATTTATTGTTCCTCTTCATTCATTTTATTTAATTTGTCATGCCTTCCTTTATTCTTCCTTCTTTCTATTTCTCATTCTCTTTTTATCTTATCCAAATTTTCCTTGTTCCTCATTTTCTCTATTTTTCATTCTCTTTTTTTATTAGTAACACTGTAATTGAAATATAAAAAATAAACCACAATTAATTTTTATCAATTAACATCACTTACTGTCAGAAAATGACACACACACACACACACACACACTCACACACACACAATCACTCACTCATTCACACCGACCGACTCAATCACTCACTCACTCACACTCCCACTCACTCACTCATCCACACACTCTCTCACTCACTCACTCACTATTTTTTTTCTCTCCCTCTCTCTCTTACACGTGACAAATCAGAAACTGCTCAGCTCTTGGAAGGACAGAAAGGACCAGAGATCGTACCAGCAAGACGTCCCACTTCCTACACCCACACAACGGTCAGTAAAATAATATAAGAAGAAGGAGGAGGAGAAGAGATGGACACTTGGGGGATTTATCTGAAGTTCTAAACTAAACTGCCCCACGAAACAACAGATTTCTTTAATTAAGGAGGTGTGGAAGTAAGGGGACAGGCTTGGGGTGGGTAGAAAGCCTGTCCCCCTATTCCCACACCCCACCTAACCCCCCTCAAGCATGTCCCCCTACTCCTGCACCCCCCCAAAAAAAAACCAAGCCTGTCCTCCTACTCCTGCACCCCCTAAAACCCCCAAGCCTGTCCCCCTATTCCCACACCCCCTTAACGTGCATAAAATAAAGTAAATAAATACATTGCTTACAAATCATTCATCCGGTATCCCTTCCCAATCTATTAATTTTTGCTCTTTATAAAATGTACGAACAATTTTTTATGAATATTATAATACAGTATATATATTTTTTTATTTTTTCGATCTGTGAATGGTCGGGTTATCCCAGCGTATAATCTCTCCTGGATCCATAGATTTGTACTGTCCTCTACAACCCATTCATTCATTTTATTCACACCACACTTTGCATTGATAACCTTATGAATACTGAACTGTGTTAAGGACCCTGTTGTCGTGTATGAGATTTGGAGGCTTCTGATTCCTCCTGACTATGCCACGAAACAAGCTCCTTCCATGTAGGTGGTGTTTCGTGGCAACGTTTGAAGGACTCATTTACCTCCAATTTGCTGACTACATCACAGGGTCCTTAGGAGTTATGTACATGAAACATTTTTTTTTTTTTCATTCTTATACTTTTTTTTTTTTTCCCTAAAGGAGACTGAGGACATTTACGAATAATAGAAACGAGGGCAACATATAAATAACCTAACATAACTTAACCAATCCTAACTTAGCCTAACCTAACCACTTAAGACTGACCTAACCTGACCTAACTTAACCAAACCACTTAAGACTGACCTAACCTAACCTAATCACTTAAGACTGACCTAACCTAACCTAATCACTTAAATCTGAGCCTAATGTTTGTTTGTGTTTTGTGACAGGTTGTGGTTCAGCCTGGGAGGAAGGAAGGGTGTCAGTTGGCCCCTAATGGTCGAGGAGTTTATAGAGACACAGGCAGTCCTAACCACTCAGATCAACACGAGAGCTTTGTGTAGACTCTCACCACTCAGATCACCACTCAGATCAACACGACGAGAGCTGCTTTGTGTAGACTCTCACCACTCAGATCATGAAGAGCCTCACCACTCAGATCAACACGACGGGAGCTGTTTTGTGTAGAGCCTCACCACTCAGATCACCACTCAGATCAACACGAGAGCTTTGTGTAGACTCTCACCACTCAGATCACCACTCAGATCAACACGAGAGCTTTGTGTAGACTCTCACCACTCAGATCATGAAGAGCCTCACCACTCAGATCAACACGACGGGAGCTGTTTTGTGTAGAGCCTCACCACTCAGATCACCACTCAGATCAACACGAGAGCTTTGTGTAGACTCTCACCACTCAGATCACCACTCAGATCAACACGAGAGCTTTGTGTAGACTCTCACCACTCAGATCATGAAGAGCCTCACCACTCAGATCAACACGACGGGAGCTGCTTTGTGTAGACTCTCACCACTCAGACAGACCTCACCATTCACTCAGACCTCACCACTCATAAGGAAGCTCCGTGTACAACCAAACAAACCTCACCATTCAGATCTAAACGTATTATCTTTTTGTTTGTTTTTGTTTTTGTTTTGTTTTTGTAAGTGTCAAAGCTTCGCAAACAAACAAACAAACAAACAAACAAACAAACAAACAAACAAACAAACAAACAAACAAAATATATAGTGAATAATTGGAACAAAAGAAGAAATCCATTAAAATCTTAGTGAATG
>JAWZYT010001780.1:32500-41772 GCA_034508575.1 Petrolisthes manimaculis
TGGGTGTGTTTTGTGTGTGTGTGTGTATGGGTGGATGTGTTGATGTGGTTGTTGGGTGTGTGTATGTTTTGTGTGTGTGTGTGTGTGTAGGAGTGGGTTGCTGTTTTGTGTGGATGTGGGTGTGTGTGTGTGTGTTTTCTGTGTGTGGATGTGTGTAGGTGGGTGGAGTAGGTGTTTTATGTGTGCGTGTGTGTGTGTGTGTAAACTTACTTTCATTAATCAGACGAGGATGGCTACATTCTTTGAAACTCTTACCGAGATGAAACACAACAACATGAAGAACAAGACGATCAAAGAACAAGCACAAAAAGAACATAAAACAAACACCTAATAGACAAGAAGAAGAACAAGGACAAAAACAACATGAAAACCCCCAACAGACAAACAGACAAGAAGAACAAGAACAAAAAAAACATGAAGAAGAACAAAGATCGAAGAAAGTACATATATAAGTTGTAAGGAAAACTGAAGAAGATCCCCCGAGAGAAATTTCAAGATTCTTATTATGCAAACTTGGGAAAACTAAAGGAAGTCGAGTGGAAGTTTTATTTAATTTTTTTTTTCTTCAGGTCTAATGTGGGAAGGAGGGAGAGGGAGAGGGAGAGGGAGAGGGAGAGGAAGAGGAGAGGTGGATGAGAGGGAGAGGTGGAGAGAGAGGGAGAGAGAAGGGAATAAGGGAAATGAGACTGAGAGAGAGAGAGATTGAGAGAGAGAGAGAGATTGAGAGAGAGTATGTGTTTGTTTGTTTGTTTGAGTGTTGTTTGTGTGTTTGTTTGTTTGTTTGTTTGTCTGTGTGTGTGTGTGTGTGTGTGTGTGTGTGTGTGTGTGTGTGTGTGTGTGTGTGTGTGTGTGTGTGTGTGTGTGTGTGTGTGTGTGTGTGTGTGTGTGTGTGTGTGTGTGTTGTCATGTCTGTGTTTGCGCATGTGTATTGAATATCTGCATCACGTACAGTTACACATAATAATTCCCTTCCACTATACTATACAGGTAATTTTAATGAGTTGCCTAACTATTTTTACCGTACATGTATATTTAATTTTATTTATATTTAGTTTACCAGATCAGTACAGGTGTTGTGGAAATACCATTAGATTGAAAAGGAATTATTCTCCTTAACTGTACACCCTAAATGTCTGTATATCTGATCAAACCATTTTCAGTTTTAACGATTCACAGTGGAGATAATTTTTTTTCTTTTTTTTTCATGTCAATATGGCGTGCTCGTCAAAACGTTTCTGTTAAATGTTTTTCCGTCAAAATGTTTCTGTTAAATGCTGGTGTTCCGTCAAAACCTCTACTTGTTAATTAATAGGTTACCCTGTCAAAAGCCTTACACGTTAAGGACCTACCCCTGTCAACACGTTCCCCTGTCAAAAGACTATCCCGAAAAAGAGCTTCCCTGACAACACATTCCCTGTCAAGAACCTTCCCCATTAATTAAAGATCTACCCTGTCAACACGTACCCCTGTCAAAAGCCTTCCCTCTTTATTAGAGAGCTTCCCTGTCAACACATACCCCTGTCAAAATGCTTCCCCGTTTTTCATAGAGCTTCCCTGTCAACACATACCCCTGTCAGAAGGCTTCCCCGTTTATTACAGAGCTTCCCTGTCACGTTGTCTCTCTGCCAAAAATGTTCTTCCTCAAGATTACGTTCAACTCAAGACTAAAATTTATTTATTATTATTTTACACACACATACACAAACACTCTATGTGTGTGTGTGTATGTGTGTGTGTGTGTGTGTGTGTGTGTGTGTGTGTGTGTGTGTGTGTGTGTGTGTGTGTGTGTGTGTGTGTGTGTGTGTGTGTGTGTGTGTGTGTGTGTGTGTGTGTGTGTGTGTGTGTGTGTGTGTGTGTGTGTGTGTGTGTGTGTGTGTGTGTGTGTGTGTGTGTGTGTGTGTGTGTGTGTATCTTTTTTTCACTCTCTTCGTGTCTGCAGTGAATAAACAAACGAGCCCCATTGTAGAGTCTGGCAAAAACTTCAAACGCGGTGCAAAATAACATCACACCCAACCCAAATAATACCCTACCCTGACACATACGTAAAATACTGTATACCGTACCCACCCCGACACATACATAAGAAATATATACCATACCATAACACATACATACGTAAAATAAACCATACCACAACACATATGTAAAAAAATATACCACATACCACAACACATATGTAAATAAATATACCGTACCACACCACATACATAAAAAATATACAACATACACGTAAAATATACTATACTATAACACATGCATATGTATGTGTGTGTGTTTGTGTTTGTGAGTGAGTTTATGTGTGTGTGTGTGTGTATTAATGTTTATGTGTATGTATGTATGTGTGTGTATGTGTATATTAGTGTTTGTATGTGTGTGTGTTAGTATTTGTTTGTGTGTGTGTGTTAGTATTTGTTTGTGTGTGTATGTATGTGTGTATATTAGTGCTTGTATGTGTGTGTATATTAGTGTTTGTATGTGTGCACGAATTAGTATTTGTTTATATGTGTGTGTTTGTATGCATGCGTGTATGTTTGTGTAAGGTGCATGCATGTATGTGTGTATTAATCATTCCAAAAGCAAAAACAACAAACAAGCTCTATGTATGTTGTCAGCAGATCATGCAAATAAAAAAATATATAAATAATTAGACCAAAGTTTTCCCATCGCGTTGCCTATGTGCCGTGTGATGATAAAAGGGAAAAACTATATGTACTGTACTGATCTGTGGGTTGATGGTACACGTATGTTTTTAAAGGCTACTGAAATGTTGATTGCTTTATAATTTTGAGCAGTAATGATCACCGCCCCCACACACATATACACACACACACACATTCGCAGATACACACTCACACACACACACACACATTCACAGGTACACACTCACTCATGCACACACACACATTCGCAGGTACACACTCACACACACACACATTCACAGGTATACACTCACACATTCGCAGATACACACTCACACACACACATACACACACGCACACACGCACACACGCACGCACAAACGCACACACACATACACACACACACACACATATATAATTTTGAGCAGTAATGACCACACACACACACACACACACACACACACACACACACACACACACACACACACACACACACACACACACACACACACACACAGGCTGGTACTGTGTGCTTGTGCCCCAAACATAATTATAGGGTTAGTTAAATGTTTACTTCCCAATAGCAATGAAATAATTACTACCATACTTCTCATTTGGTGTTTGATGTTATTTATTTATTTATTATATATTTTTATTATTCTCTTGTACACATTCCATACTTTTTTTTTTTTACAACTTTAAGGTTACATTTTGCACTATTTTACCGAGGCTTTTATATTTATACAATGTTTATTTCATGTCTATCATAATGAAAAATTTTGTGCATCTTTAATAAATCGTTTCTTTTGTTTCTCTTGTTATTTAATGGGAGATCCTTTTGTTAGTGAACTTGAATGTCCCTGATTCCTCCAAACTATGCCACGAAACAGACAGACACATCCCCTACTAGTACCATTGAGGAAGGAGTCTGTTTCCAAGTATATTATAGTTTGGAGGAAAAAAAAAAAAAAAAAAAATCTCCCTTTGATACGTCTTCTCTTTTTTTTTTTTTTTTTTTTCTCTTCTCTTTTTTTTTTCTCTTCTCTTTTCTTTTCTTTTTCTTCTCTTCTCTTTTCTTTTTTTTCTTCTCTTCTCTTTTCTTTTTTTTCTTCTCTTCTCTTTTCTTTTCTTTTTCTTCTCTTTTCTGATCATGTCTCGTCAAACTTTTCTCTCCTTCTGTTTCTCTGTGATCATGTTTTGTGCCGTCAACTGCACACCAAGGCCAAGTCGATATCTGTCCCTAGGCTAAACACAGATGGCTGCTTGGATGGAAGGAAGGAAGGAAGGAAGGAAGAGAAGAAGGTAAGAAGGAAGGAAGGAAGGAAGGAAGAGAAGAAGGTAGGAAGGAAGGAAGAGAAGAAGGAAGGAAGGAAGGAAGGAAGGAAGGAAGGAAGGAAGGAAGAGAAGAAGGTAGGAAGGAAGGAAGGAAGGAAGGAAGTAAGGAAGGAAGGAAGGAAGGAAGGAAGGAAGGAAGGGAAGAAGGAAGGAAGGAAGAGAAGAAGGTAAGAAGGAAGGAAGGAAGGAAGGAAGGAAGGAAGGAAGGAAGGAAGGAAGGAAGGAAGGAAGGAAGGGAAGAAGGAAGGAAGGAAGGAAGGAAGGAAGGAAGGAAGGAAGGAAGGAAGGAAGGAAGGAAGGAGGGAAGGAAGAGAAGAAGGTAGGAAGGAAGGAAGGAAGGAAGGAAGAGAAGAAGGTAGGAAGGAAGGAAGGAAGGAAGGAAGAGAAGAAGGTAGGAAGGAAGGAAGGAAGGAAGGAAGAGAAGAAGGTAGGAAGGAAGGAAGGAAGGAAGGAAGGTAAATAGAAAGGAAGGAAGGAAGAGAAGAAGGAAGGAAGGAAGTGAAGAAGGAAGGAAGGAAGGAAGGAAGGTAAATAGGAAGGAAGGAAGGAAGGAAGGAAGGAAGGAAGGAAGGAAGGAAGTATATTCGACCTTCATTGTGTTCATCTTTCAGCCCCCCTCCCCCCCCCCCCTCCTTCGATTTCCAAGCCTCGTTTTAAGGCTCCATCAAAGTTCTTCTCGGGAAGTTTTTTTTTTTCTCCTAAATTGCCCTAAATTTCAAGACACACACTTTTCAAGACATTTTAACTTTTCCTTTTGAATTTTGTTAGCGACAGAGGGATGCTTATCTCCTCCATTTATTTATTTATCTTTTTTTTTTTTCCTCGAAAGGAGTAACGCTGATTTTTAAGTGAAAGTTAAAGACATTTCACCATTAGAATTATCTTGTGTTTGTTCTCCTCATTGATGTCAACAGTCTTCAATGTCAGTCACGTGATATATACAGAATGTGAATTAGAGATCATATTATTACAGGTATTTTATCAGATATTAAAAACTTAATGTAAGCATGATTTGTTGAGAGCATAAAATAAATTACTGGAACACGACACAACATTGTCTTCTGAACAACAGGTAAACATAACACACTCTTAACAAAATAACAAGGAGGCCAGTAAGGTAACCCTCTCCTTCCCTCCCTTCCTTCCTTCCTCCCTCCTCCCTTGTATTTTCCCCTTCCCTCCCTCCCTCCTCCCTCCCTGGTGTTTACTCTTTCCCTCCCTCCTTGTCCTTCCCTCCCTGGTATTTTCCCCTTCTCTCCCTCCCTCCCTCCCTCCCTCGTGTTTCTCCCTTCTCTCCCTCCTCCTTCCTCCTTGGTGTTTCCTCCTTTCCTCCATCCCTTCCTTCCTCCTTCCCTGGTATTTCCTCCTTTCCTCCCTCCCTCAGTGGTGTTTCCCCCTTCTCTCCCTCCTTGTCCCTTCCTGGCTGCCTTGACAAATAGAATGATGAAAGGGAAGGAGAGGTCCAATTAAACTCATTAAGGACTTGGTGGATTTAACCTGAGACACAGCCTGGTGGAAGAGGGAGGAGGAGGAGGAGGGAGGAGGAGGAGGAGGAGGAGGAGGAGGAGGAGGAGGAGGAGGAGGAGGAGGAGGAGGAGAAGGAATTTGGAAGGGTGGAAGAGTATGAGGGAGAGAGAAAGAAAAGAAAGGGTAATAATGAAGGAAGAATGGAGAGGAGAAAAAAGTGAGAGAAAACGCAGAGGAGAAGTAATATGAGGGAAGGAGTAAATAAGATTTCAAAGCACACAAACCAAACGACTTTAATTTGTCTGACTCTTCTTGCTCTTTTCTGAATCATTTATATATTAACGTCTGTACATAACTTTTGTCACTCTTATAATTTAGGTGCCTTACCACCGGATTACAAGCATTTATAAATTGTAAACATTTACTTGATGGTATAAATACTTGATGTAAATTTCCTTGACATTCAATTAAATTGCAGAAAAAATGTAACTAGTGATTATAAATAAATGTATTGTATAATGAATAAGGAAGGCAGAGACGAAGGTATCTGAATGTGTCAGTGTGTGTGTACATGAGGGAGTGTATGTATGTACAGTATATACGTGTATAGGTGTGTATGAATGTGTCAATGTGTGTGTACATGAGGAGTGTATGTATATCTGTACGTGCATAGGTGCATGTGAATGTGTCAGTGTGTGTGTATACGAGAGAGTGTATATACTCGTATGTCTGTATGTGTGTACGTGCGTGTATGCCACATTAATTTCCGTGAGATAGGGTGAGGGTCAAGGGATTTAGCACCCTATAATCTGATCAATAGAAGATATACAGGCGTTCAACACACACAGACGAATTTAAGGGGGGCTGGAAATAGGGGGACAACCTGGTTTTATATTTTGGGGGGGTGCAGGAGTAGGGGGACAGGCTTGGGGGAGGTTAGGGGAGTGTGGGAATAGGGGGACATGTTTTCTACCCACCCTAAGCCTGTCCCCCCTATTCCTGCACCCCCCAGTCCCCCCCAAGCTGTCCCCTACTCCCACACCCCCTTGATCCTTTTCCATTCATTCCCTTTGAGTACAACGTGGGTAAATCTGGAGTAACTGATGATTCCTCCAGACAAATCCAAGCAACAGGCCAGTCAACATTATCATTTATTTGTTTTTCCTCTGGTTTTGTTTCCAGGCATACTCTGGAGGAATCAAGAGGCTCCAATGAACCCAAAGTATAATATTATCCCCTTAAGAGTCCTTCAAACTTTCACGTTGGACTGTGTTCTTTCATCAGCCAGAAAAAATATTCAATACCAACTTTATTTTTACTTTTATTATTTTTATATTGACGAAAAATGGGTACACTACAGACTTCGTATTTTGCAAAGTTATAAGAATCAGTAAGCCATCACACACACACACACACAAAGGATCGCTTGTGTTTGGAGAGTCTTAGGTTAGGATAGGATAGCTTAGTTAGGTTAGGTTAGGAAGGTTTGGTGAGGTTACGTTAGGTTCGTTAGGTTAAGTTTGGTTTGGTTTGTTTTGGTTTAGTTAGGTTACGTTAGGTTACGTTAGGTTAAGTTTTGGTTTGGTTAGGGTTAGGTTTAGGTAGTTAGGTTTGGTTAGGTTTGTTTGGCTTAGGTGTTGTGTACTGGAAGGCCTTGTGATTCCTCCAAACTATGCCAGGAAACGGACATTCTCAATGGGATACTAATGGGGGATCTGTTTCGTGGCATAGTTTGGAGGAATCAGAGACCTTCCAATTTCCCTTAGAGGAAACACCCATCGATTCTAAATTATCGACATTTTTTTATTTTTTTTATTTTTATCTGAAAATATATATACTACCGGTATATTTTCGTAGGCTATTATATTTTAGAACAATAAAGCAAGGAGTTAACAATGCAGACTTATAAGAGACATCAAAATAATGAGTCACCACAAGGGGGAGTTGAGGGGGGGTGGGGAGGGGGGAGGGAGGGAAGAAAGTACGAAATAATGATGCCATGAAAAATAATATATCCTTCGTTAAATTTTTGCTGAAGAGATAATCATTCCGATGTCTTTGGATGCAAAAAGAAAAAAAAAGAAAATGAGTGATTGTATCAAATTAGACCTGGACCCTCAGCTAGAGAAAAGGTTACAAAGTTTTCAGAACATAATAAGAACATGAAGAGTTATTGTGTTATATGACGAGTTATATGACGAGTTATATGTTGTGTTATATGACGAGTTGTTGTGTTATATGACGAGTTATATGACGAGTTATATGTTGTGTTATATGACGAGTTGTTGTGTTATATGACGAGTTATATGACGAGTTATATGTTGTGTTATATGACGAGTTATATGTTGTGTTATATGACGAGTTATATGTTGTGTTATATGACGAGTTATATGTTGTGTTATATGACGAGTTGTTGTGTATATGACGAGTTATATGTTGTGTTATATGACCGAGTTATATATTGTGTTATATGACGAGTTGTTGTGTTATATGACGAGTTATATGTTGTGTTATATGACGAGTTATATGTTGTGTTTATGACGATTATATGTTGTGTTATATGACGAGTTATTTGTTATATGACGAGTTATATGTTGTGTTATATGACGAGTTATTGTGTTATATGACGAGTTATATGTTGTGTTATAGACGAGTTATTGTGTTATATGACGAGTTATATGTTGTGTTATATGACGAGTTGTTGTGTTATATGACGAGTTATATGACGAGTTATATGTTGTGTTATATGACGAGTTGTTGTGTTATATGACGAGTTATATGACGAGTTATATGTTGTGTTATATGACGAGTTGTTGTGTTTTTCCTCGTCACTACAGACAGACGACGACGGACTCTTATTAAATCAAAGGGGAAATTTAACCTGAGGGGAAATTTGACCTCAGTAACGACCCATTAATTAAAAAGCTATGTCCTCAGTACGTACCATAGCAGCCAAAACACACACACACACACGCAACACACACACACACACACACACACACACACACACACACACACACACACACACACACACATACATACACACACACACACACACACACACACACTTACACACATAGTCATACACACACACACACACACAGTCACTCACACACAACACAACACAACACAACACACACACACACATACACAGAAACACCTTATATGACATTATTTTAACTGTGAACAACATTGCAATAGTCACACCCAAAAAATAAGTTAATAGAAATTTTAAATTGCTTAATATCTACAAAGCCTTAGTTTGAAGTTAGGACCAATACAATGAATTAAGGGAAGATTGGAAGGCTACTGATTCCTCCAAACTATATCATGGAACAGACGACCTTATTGTTACTAATAGGTGATCTGTTGGTGGCATAGTTTGGAAGAATCAGAGAGCTTCTAATTTTTCACCAACAAAAAAAATCTTCCTGAATACGAGCAGTGATGATCATAATAATAAAAAAATATATTGATTGAAAACATTTGCATATCCTGTCTCATAAAATATTTGCATATACTTCACATAAAACATTTGCATACATACCCTCACATAAAACATTTGTATACATAACCTTCACATAAAACATTTGTATACATACCCTATCACATAAACATTTGCATACATAACCTTCACATAAAACATTTGCATACATAACCTTCACATAAAACATTTGTATACATACCCTATCACATAAAACATTTGCATACATAACCTTCACATAAAACATTTGCATACATACTTATCTCATGACTTCCTTGGTCGACTGTACACCTGCAAACTCTGAGACGTTCGTGATGGGAGCCATTTGTGTATCTTTCCAACGGGCC
>JAWZYT010001781.1:2500-50000 GCA_034508575.1 Petrolisthes manimaculis
AAGGGGGAGATGGGAGATGGGAAGGGGAGATGAAGGGGGAGGGGAGATGAGGTGGGAGGGGAGATGAAGGGGGAGGGGAGATGAGATGGGGAGGGGAGAGGAGGTGGAAGGGGAGATGAAGGGGTGAGGGGAGATGAGGTGGGAGGGGAGGGGACGACTACATACTTACCAAACCCATCACCTCTATCTCTTCCTCCCTCCCTTCCTCCTTCACTTCACATCACTATCCTTATCTCTAGTCTAGTCTCGCTCAGAACTGTCTCTATTATTCTATCTGCAATATATTCTAGCATCGTCGTGTATTGGTTTCTCTCTCCTATTTATTTACTCACTTCCTATGTCCCTTTTACCTGCTCTTAATTAATAAAGTAATGGTATAATAATAATAATAAATAAATATAAATATAATAATAATAATAATAACAATAATAATAATAATAATAATAATTACAATAATAATAATAATAATAATAATAATAATAATCTCTTTTACCCACTAATTACCTGTCCTTCACTAACCTTCTCATTAACACTATTCCCCCACCACGACTGAGAGGAAGGGACAAAGGTGGACTTAATTTCAGCCTTGAGACAATGGCGGAAATTATTAGCCATCTGACCGTGCTTGTTTACAGAAGGTCCAGGAGAGAAAGACGTGGTGAGGTGAGGGAGGCGAGAACGGGATGTGTAGGGCGGGAGAAAATAATTATGGAGTGTTGAAAAGTAGCAAGGAAAAGTAGGAAGGAAGGAGGGAAAGGTAGCAAGGAAAGGTAGGAAGGAAGGAGGGAAAGGTAGCAAGGAAAGGTAGGAAGGAAGGAGGGAAAGGTGGCAAGGAAAAGTAGGAAGGAAGGAGGGAAAGGTGGCAAGGAAAGGTAGGAAGGAAGGAGGGAAAGGTGGCAAGGAAAAGTAGGAAGGAAGGACTGAACAAAAATGGAATGAGATAAAGCTGAATGAAAGAATGATCTCTCTCTCTCTCTCTCTCTCTCTCTGTGTGTGTGTGTGTGTGTGTGTGTGTGTGTGTAAACAGAATATAGGAAGTGGGTCATTGCACAACGAGGTGTGGTTTTTGTGTAGGCCTACCTGTGTGTGTGAGTAGAGAATGAAGTATGATAAACTGATTTTTTATGTAAATGTTGTTGTATGTACATTAAGTCGTAGTGAGAGATTGGTTGGTAGGTAGGTAGTTAAGTAAATAAATAGATAGATGGATAGATAGATAGATAGATAGATAGATATAGATAGATGGATAGATAGATGGATAGATAGATAGATAGATAGATGGATAGATAGATTGGTTGGTAGGTAGGTAGTTAAGTAAATAAATAGATAGATAGATAGATAGATAGATAGATAGAGAGAGGAGGGGCATGACGTAGGAGGCAACAGAACGAACTCAAACACCAAAGGAAATGCGTAACAGAAAAAGATATATGAGTAAATCTAAACATTGGAGTCACTACTTAATTAAACATCACGTCTTGCTGCTGCTCTAACCAGTAACATCAGGTGTACCATGAGTGCTTGACCCAAACTATTACAAAAACACGGCAAACTGTCTAATACAAGGAAATTTTGTACAACAGTAAGATGGAAGTTTTGGAGCGAAACAAACAAACACACACACACTCAACTTATAACATCAAAAACAAAAAGAGATCTGCGTGCATTGTGTTATTTCTACGCAATTCTCTCACTTACATAACTATCAAAATATATTTATTTGTATGCAAAATAACCTGTATATCAACTTGTTCCATATTGTTCTAAATTAATGGTTTATTTTCTTTCTTCCTCAGGAAAATGGAGGGCACATCAATACTGGCTACATCATTGACGTCAAGTCGGAGAAGGAAAGGCAGAACATGCCACCTAAGGAAGAGAACAGGAACAGTAGTGGAGATAATGAATCCGACGACGATCCCTGGGCTCTGGCTAAAATCGACGAGGACAAGGACAAATGGGATGGTGAGTTGATGTTATAAATACGTGTTGTTACCCTTTATTACAGCTTCCGACACCATAAAGCATGTAGTCACAGTATAACCTTGTATCACTTAACACATAATCCCCCACCATAGCCTCTGGGAGAAACCTGGTGTCACGAGAGGCACTGGGTTCACCCCTTGTCCACCACCACAAGGTTAATCATAACACGCATTTAAACCCCATCAAGAACTCTTATAATACAGTTGCCTACAAAATTTCTGCTCCACTCCTATCCCTTTTTCTGAAAAATGAGAACTGTTAAATCTGTTTGATATAGGTTATTAAGTCTCATTTACTATTCCACTTGTAAAATCTAAGCAGTACATATACCTATTCAGTAATTCAATTCTCCAATACTGTATATCTAAAAAATATATAATGATAGATATTACAGAACGGCTGGAGATGGGATGGATATTTAGCAGGCAATTGGATAGTATACACTCCTCTTCACTACACTGTCCTACTAAACATACAACATTATCTATCACTCATATACCTGTTTAACCTCAGAGGCACGCTTTTCGTTCTTACCTCTAACTCACTACACTTTTGGTCAACCACACCTTTAGTTCTCAGTCTCATCCTACTACTTTCATTCTACACGTAAACGATGAAATAAAAAATGAGGGAAAAAACACCCACGAGTTGGTCTTATGTTGTCGCCCTACTCCCACCCACCCTAGCCAACCTTGTCTGGGACTAGTGGCACCTCCCTCCCTCCCTCCCTTCCTCCCTTCACTATCTCGTCATACAAGTGCTATTCACTACTACGATGTTGGCTAAGGTCACTTCAGCCCAGGCCGATAAACTTACTTTAGTTTATCGGCCTGGACTTGAGCCATTCTGTCCCCACACTCGACCACCTCTGTTTGACATGCCTTCACGTCGCGGTTAAAATCCTTGACTCTCTAACATTCTTTCTCTCACAGTTGGTAAAACAGATAAGTGGTAAGGTTGTGGGCAAACATTTCCATTATGGTACACATGGAAGTGTCTTGGGTAAATACATGACAGCTTCATCTAGGAGTGAGTTGAGACTGGATCATTAGGCCTTAGCTTAAAAGTTTCTGATGTGCTGCAGGCGGGTTTTCATTCAACAAAACAAAAAACAATGACATAAACATACACGAAAACAAGTGTAAAATACTAATATACCTTCTTGAGTCACCATATATGTGTGTCAAAACTTTGGAAAAATTCTTGAGCTAGATAAACCTACTGGACCAAACCTGATCCTGTCACTACCATACGATTATATTTACACCAACCCCATATTACTACCACTACCACCATCACCACCACCACTACCTTGACAGTGGCACCACACGTGACTTGAACCAATAACCTCCCTTCAACCTTGCTACTGAAGGTAAAACTGACCCCTTAACGAACAAAATATTATAGGGTATATATTACGATCCCTAATTAGACTAAACGTTTTGCCTTATCTAATGCTTAATGAGGAGGCCCGATTCCAGTGTGTCTATCCAATGTATCCATAACTACAACATCAATGAGAAGCAATAGTTGTGAGGAGGTGTGTGTAAACTCTCCAAGGTGTCAACAAACTAGATGGGTGTGGCTCCTCACTCCATGCCTTCCTGCCCAACAACATGTGTACATACAGTCGTGAACCTAGACTGTATATTTTATTTCCTTCTCATTAATTCCATTTCCACACCATACCGATGACTGCATATACTCGAGTAAAGAAAGACTGTGTCCATTAATACTTATACAAGTAAATACAACTATTCAAATCACTGAAGCGCAGCAAATAGAATAACCTTTTCTCCAGAACTGTACACACCTTCCAACTTACTACTGTACCGAGTTGAGCAACATGAATGACCTAACTCCCCCTCAGCTGAATGTTAAGGTCTCTGTGGTTGTGAATGAGAGTTGGTGGTGGCTTCTGATTCTTTCTGACTATGCCACGAAACAAGCTCCTTTCGTATAGGTGGTGTTTCGTGGCATTATTTGAAGGACTCATTTATCTCCAATTTTCTGACAACATCACTGGGTCCCTTAAAAGTTCAAGATGTTGGTGTAATAGTGTTTGATGACCGAGGTGTGTGTGTGTTTGACTTTCCAACACACAACATTATCTATAACAAAACATTATCTATAACTAAGGATCTGTTTCTCGTCATCGTCTGGAGGATCCGTTAGCTTCAATTTTTTTGTTTTTTTTAATTAATTAAGGGGGAAGTACAATGTTGGTAAATCTAAAGCAATTCATTTCTCCTCCAAGCAACAAGCTACAAACTACTCCAAGCAACAGGTTTCCATTATTTTTGTTCACCTGGCCCTGTTTCCTGACATACTTTGGAGGAAAATCAAGGTGTTCGAATGTACCAAAGTCACTCACGGATAAAGCTATAATCAACCCCAGTCATAATATTTAATAACAATCTAGTGAACGTGATGCTCTGGTAAACAAAATTATATACATACATACATACATACATACAGGGTAAAAAGCCTGTCACTCTATTCCCGCATACATCCCCCAAGCCCCCCCCTTCCCAAGCCTGTCCCCCTACTCCCGCACCCCCCTCACCCCCCCAAGCCTGTCCCCTACTCCCATACCCCCTTAACATACTGTACGATCAAGCGTAAGCCACCAAAGATCTTGCATGAACTTCTAAACTAATTCGTGTTAAATAATCATGTTGTACGTAAAAAACAAAAACTCTGGTGGAAATAATAAAGTGTTTTTTCATCTTGTCAATACAATGCAATTTAGGGCGGAAGTTATGTAAGTGGGACGTGAGTGTAATGTGGTGTGTCAAGGGAGCCAGCAGTTGACACCACACACAACAACAACAACAACAACAACAGACAATAATAACACTAACGAGAGTGTCGCCTCATCTTCACTTACCTTACAACAACAAATAATAATAACACATAATAACACCTCATCTACACTTAGCCACCAACAATTATTAATAACACTTATGTCGTCTCACCCACACTTACTTTTACACCACCAACAACAAACAACAACACTTCTAATAACACCTCATCCACACTTACTTTACACCAATAACAACAAACAACAACAACAACACTTCTAATAACACCTCATCCACACTTACTTTACACCACCACAAACAAACAATAATAACACTTAAGGGAGTGGTACAGTGTTGTGGTAAATGTGGAGCGACTGATTTCTCTGGTCCTGTTTCCTGGTATATTTTGGAGGAATCAAGGCACTCCAATGTATGTACAGTACCACAAGACTAGTATAATATCTATCCCCTTAACGTCGCCTCATTAACACTTACCTGATAGACCAAGAAGCTCCATCCATCCATCCATCCATCATATAGGTGATGTGGGTCTGGTGGAATCCATCCATCGTATAGGTGAGTGGGTCGGGTCGGTCCCTGGTCAGGTTTTTATGCCACTACGAGTAAACTGACCGAGTTGAGTGCCACTTCTCTACTCTTAGCAGCTGCTGCATGGTGTTGTTCAAACCACCTTCACTATTATGCACTGCCACGCCTCTTTTTAGTCACTAACTTCTGCAGAGAAAAACAAAACGTAACTGCCAACTCATTCCACAGGCAATAATTATAACCGGTGATACTGGTATTATGATATAAGACACATTTTCTGCCACCGACATGACTACTTCTTAAGAAAGACTACGTGCTTATTATTATTTTTTCTTTGGTTTATAATAATTATTCTTAATATGCAGTACTACATTTGATTCGGTTCAAGTTATCATCACTGCATTTATCAGTCACCTAATAAAGCTTATAATACAACACGGTGAAAAAAACATGATCCGATTTCAGCTTAATAATCAATATGAATCAGAGACCAGTTTTGCACTTGCTATATTTGTATTGGCCATTCAGGTAGAGTTTGCGGAAGACGACTAGTGGCAACAACTTCAAGTACTCGCTTATTATCATCATTGCCGACCAACACTTATTTCTAGCTTGATCGTCGTGGCTTTTCAACTTTCAGGGGGATTTCATCAACTAGTTTTTTGTAGTGTAGGGGGTGGGAGGAGGGAGGGGGGGATGAAAACAAAAGGTTAAGCTTATGAAGATGGACACACACACACACACACACACACACACACACACACACACACATCCTGACCAATTAAATGGATGCTGTTGTTTTGTATTGAGTCGAACATCCAATTGTTTTATTCGTCACACTGTCTCTCGGGTTCCAACCACTAGACCTCCCGCAAGATTATTTTACCTACTTGATTGTTAGTTTCCATAACCGGACTTGTGGTCAGCCCCGTCCACTTTCCCTCTCTACAGCCACCTCCCAGTTACTCATTAAAGCTGTTGTGTGGGTCATGGTGTCAGGGTGGACTTATCCTTTTACGCTGTCTCAGATTCAATCAATAGACAACAGTGCAACTTCTGCTGTTCCTAGTTTTCTCTTAAGCGTCCTGAACCTTTCATATGATAAAGTTTAATTGATTATAGTTCTTCCTTCTATCGTTATTATACGGTTCGCTTTTCTCAACTTTTTCAACTCCCTTGACTTATATAACTATGCAATCTCCGTTGGTAATTTAAACATCTCTATTGGTCATTTCAACCTTTGCATCCACCATCCACCGTGCTGTTTAGTTACGGTGGTGGTGGCTTTCGTGTCTATACGGTATAGGTCAGGGAGTAAGGTCGCAATTTACTTTGTATATAGAACACACATAAAAACACCTTCCTCTGCTACAATCCACTTCACTTGATTTCTCTTCTCAAGTCACACAGTACGAAACGAGACCTCGGAAACTATACTCAACCAATCAGTACTTATTGCCTATATATAATCATTCTCGACACTTGCAATCCAAAATTTGTATCTAAGTCTTGCTGAAGTTTCGAATAATTTGACCTACTAGTGAACAAATTACAAGCTTATTCTGTTGCATACTTTCTTGGGCTATCTCAATACTCGACCAGGCAATTCGAAGCAAGTCAAACCTGGATACATATTTCAGACTGCGAGTGTATTACATATACTTTTCTTCTCCTTTACCATTACAAGACCAACACTTTAAAAACATAATACAGTAGACCTAATATATTATTGCATTTTATGACACTTTCCCACAGCTTTTTCTATTTATTGCATTTTATGACACTTTCCCACAGCTTTTTCTATTTAATGCATTTTATAAAACTTTCCCACAACTTTTTCTATTTAATGCATCTTATAAAACTTTCCCACAACTTATTCTTTGTCTTACTTTATTTTATTCGTGCATGAGTCGACATATTCAGTTTAATTCAATTTTCACATGTCCTTCAATATGACTACCTAGTATAACTTTCTCTACAATTAACCTCAGCACAAAGATTTATACGATACTAAACAGCAAATATATACTTATCAATATATACTTTTTTTTTCATACACTTTTCTTCTTACCATAAATACTTCCTCTCGAACTAACCAATACAACTTTTTACATTTATTTTTTGTTTATGTTTTGCAAGTCTTCATTTCCTCTTCATGAATGACCTGCTTCACTAACCAACTAACATTTTCTTTAACTTTAATTACAGTCGTCATTGAGCTGGACACTGGCAAGCCCTGGAAAGGTAGAAAGCAGCAAATGTTTTTTTTTTTTTCTTAATGATTATTTTGTGTTGGGCAAATAAGTGACATGTCTTGCTGTAAAGTTTTATCATCGGGTTTATTGTGAAGACCAATAATGATGTAGTTTTTTGTGTATTTTATGTAATTATGCGTTATATATGTGTTGTATTTCTATGTATTTTCATGTATTCGTACTAATCTAATACTGAGGAATAATATTATGTGTTTGGGTTGATCGTAGTCTTAGTGCCTAATGAAATATTTCTGTGGTAGTAGTTAAATAATTTTTGGCTTTAATATTATCCCATACGATTCATAACAATTGAGTATGTGTTTTCTGCAGCTAATTTGAACCCATGTCAGTGTGTCCTTCATTGTTGGGCTTTGTATCGTCACATCAAATTAGGATTAAGGGAGGAATCACTTGTTGGTAAATTGGAGGGCTAATGATTCCTCCAAAGTATGCCAGGAAACAGACAACCAACCCCCAGTGTTACTAATAAGGGATCTGTTTCGTGGTATAATTTGAAGGATTCACGAGCCCATCACTATATCAACAACATTTTCCTTCCTTAAGTTGTGTGGTCCTCGATATACTCATGAAATATCTACTGTGCTTCTGTTATCAAATTTGCAGTTAAGCTATATTTGATTTCAAAGTTGCTAGAACATTTCTGGTAAATATTTATTGCAATTATTTTTATATTACTTGACTTTCATCAGGGATATGTATCGTGCATCATATATATAATTATTAGCCTACTACTTTAAATACACTAATAATTAAACGTAGTACTGTCAGCAGATGTTACAGTATTTAATTTTCCATTATATAGACATTTACAAACAAAATATAATGCGTTGTGGGTTACTTTAGTGTCCCATCTGAAAATTTATCTTTCATCAAGCCACGCCTTTATATTATATTTTCCAGTTACTCTTGCGTAGATAAACAAAATAAAGGCAACTTCTTGATCAGTCAGACTCATGGCTTGTTTTCCTTTCCTTGACATTTGCACAAATTGTTTTCCATACGAATTATACCCGATTGTTTGTAGCACGTGGACGTATTGGAGATATGTAAGGATTAGGTTGGTAAGCATTTGTAAGGATGTGTTGTTCAATATTGGCTACGATATGATCAGGTGGCATGACTGTAGACTTGGAGGAATGAAAGGGGAGAAAGTGGGGAAGACAATTGAACTTGGTTTCATTTCCCTTTACATTGTTTTAAGGGGGAAGTACAGTGTTGGTAAATCTGGAGCAAATGATTCCTCCAAAACTATTCCAAGCAGCAGAACACCATTATTTTTTGATCATCTGGTCCTGTTTCCTGGTATACTTTGGAGGAATCAAGGTACTCTAA
The DNA here is from genome assembly GCA_034508575.1 of Petrolisthes manimaculis. Lineage (NCBI taxonomy): Eukaryota > Metazoa > Arthropoda > Malacostraca > Decapoda > Porcellanidae > Petrolisthes > Petrolisthes manimaculis. Next base: position 11,448 of record JAWZYT010001781.1, read on the forward strand.
TGTACCAAAAGTGGATTACCCCCTTAAAATATGGTAGGTTGTCCCTATGGTTAATATAATACTATAGTAGATTATCATTGGGGTAATTTCCATGTACTAATTATTATACTCTATGATGTCTTATTTGTACTACTGCCTTCCCCTTAGATATGACCGCCAAGGAGAAGCTGATGAGAGTAATCATTAACACACTCAAGGTCATGGTGGTCTTGGGTTTCCTCTACCTCTTCATCTGTTCCCTCGACTTCCTCTCATCCGCCTTCAGACTCATTGCTGGCAAGACAACGAGTAAGTACCAACATACCTATCTCTTTAATTAAGTGTAGTGGATTGTTGCCAATATCTACCAACTATGCAATAGAGCAGATCACCTACACCTGTCCCGAAACGCATTATTTATTTTACCCCTTAAAGTCCTCACCACTGTTCACCCTTGTGCGAGCATGTTTTAAAGAAAGCCAGCTGTAACTCAACCTTCCCCCAGGCCACTCACTACACTAGGCTACACGGTCTGGATGCTGCCGTGGTAGTGGTGGTGGTAGTGGTGGTGGTGGTGGAGGAAGAGAATAAATACACAACAACTGAATGGATTCGAACGAACTTTAACAATACTCAGACTTCAGAGGGGCGTTACCTGATCTCTCCATATAAGGTTCCCTGCTTTCATGAACCTCATATACACAAGTGGCACCGGTCTCAAGTACTTAAACCTTCGATCCTTTTTTGTGACAAGAAAATCATATTTAAAAGATACCGTATATCATTTCTAAGAATGGGGAACCGCTATAGAAGGAAGTGGAAGTGTGAGCAATGTTCCTTCCTGCCAATAAGAAAGGGAGGAGTAAGGTTAATGCTAAGTAGAGGCTACATTTCATTTGACAGTTTATGCGTCTACACGTTCCTCACTTCACTTCCTGACACTGCACACGGTGAACTCCACCATACTTAACTTCCGCATTTACTTTCTATAGTCTGCGTAAATACTGTCACACACAAAAAAGCTTTATAACGAACATCTCGTTGGTTGCATGTCTTTGCAAATGTTATTATTACTGTATTACTTGGACCTTATGCAAATCCATACCGTATGCAAACTAGTCTGGACAAAATTTATTATATACAAATGACACGAGAAAGGAAGTGTGAGCCAGGAAGGGGAGTCAACCTTGCCACCTGTCAGCCCAGTCTTTGTTTTTACATAATTATAACCCACAGCAGGCAGCAACGGATCCTCATCACTGTCATATATGTGAGGGTCGTTTGTCCACACTATAACTCATGAATTTTCATTTGAAAATTAATGGAACTATAAATTTACGTTCGCACACGATACTGTCACAGTGACTAATTAGTCTTACAACAGTTACTGTTTCTTGTATCTCCATTCCCACATGACACCTACTTAAGTCCTCATGATCACTGCGAGTATAAGGAACTTAACCATTATAATGACTTCTTATGACCAGGACTCGCTTTTCCTTTCACTCGTCGGCACAAATGACGTAGCACACAGAAAATATGTCCTAGGGCTGAGTCAATAATGTGCCAAGCATATTATGAATAACTAATGCGGCGTGCATATTTGTGAAAAACATATATTCAGTAACATAAATTATCTAATATGTAGTTATTATAAGTTTTCTTGATTATCGGTGTAAGATGATGACTTCCCTAAACTCTAATTAACGGTATTACATAAGTCTAAAACAAAAAGCATCACATTGCTCGGCTGAAAAAATAGTGTTCAGGTTGCTCCCCAAGTCGTGAGATGAGTAAGATGGTCTCCGCACCCCAACACCGTAATGGCATATCCGCTTCCTGTGAGAGGGGAATGAGGATGATACCTACATACCTCCCCCTCCCATGCTATGTCGCTACCCTCACACACACATTCCTTTATGACGTCAATGGTGGACGCGGAAGACCCCTGTATAATGTCAAAGGTCACGGGTTTCCTGGAGGTGTTCTTATATAAAAGATGAGAGGAGGGGAGCTGCTCTGCTCCGGGATGTTTGTTACGCTTGACTAATCCCCAATTACTGTACATACAGAGATATCTGTTCACACTAAATTTAACTGTCTCCAATGATTATATATAGGTAACTGCACACACAAACACACACACACATAGGTATTCTGTATACTCGAGATATTCCATGTTCCTTGTAACCCCATCCTTCAGTAGTAACCAACATGAATAGCCTACCCATCCTATTAAGAATGAATACCAGAATTAGACAAGGGACAAGGGTGGTTGCGTTCCGGGATGGGCACGCTACAATGTTCCCACGGCCACATCAGACAGACATCTGCTGGGTAACCGTAAAGGGCATGTGAGGGATAGGAAGATGGTCAGTGGTCCGGGTCAAAGGTGAAGACAAGTGCCCTTGTGGAGGGATCTTACTTAACTTAAAGTGGGCAAGTGGCGCATTAAGGGTGGGTAGGGGGTAGGGGGTTTGGGGGGGTCTGTCCACGGCCTAAACTATTGGAGACCCAAATTTGATTGATTTATTGATACTAAGTTAGGTTTTGGCATGCAGATAAAATTTCCGTTTAACAAATGCTTAATAGAGGCGATATTCATAGGAACATGCGAAGTATTTTATGCACATTGTTATTTTTTTATATAAATTTTCGCTAAATTTCAAAGGTATCCCATTGCATTGCACGAAGAGAAGGTGACATTATCCAAGATTGGTCGATATAACTTAAAATCAACTATGGCGGTCAATATTTCCTTTCTAACTCACCTATACATCATACCACATATCTGTTGGGTGATGTAGAAAACCCGTACTAACCTATTCAACTAAATAATAGCCAACAACATGTGGAGAAGAGAGTCAATGCTACTACTCACCTACGAATGGTTCACTCAGCCAGCGTCTTGCATCACAACACAATAATGAGATCCACATAATTATATCCTTATTTCATCTCCACAAAACTTTTAATTCATCCCTAGTTCTTCAGTAAAGGTCTTATGGTTATTGATAACAACGGTTATAATATGATAATGTTCGGTACAGTATATTAAAGTTATACAAGCTCTCGAAGTTAAAACAGAATTACATAATAACCTTCTTAGATAGTTGCTTTATATTTTGAAAAAAGGGCAATTTCATCCATGTGCCGTGCATATAATTTGTTTTAAAACCTTCACTGAAGTATAGCATATTAATGTAATGAAAATAAATCACTCCATGTGGACCCGTGGAGAAATGTTCACCTTTTACATATACGCCTATAGTATTATATCATTTCCATATTCAGTATGATCATTATTATAGGTCTATACCATTTTGTACAATGTTAATTTATTGTTCGTGGGGCTTCACTTCATCATGATACTGTATTGGTACGTTATATAGGCCTAGCTACTAACTGTGACTTTTAATGAACACTGAACACATACCAACATTTACTTAATTATAAATCAATTTTTTTCAGGTGACATTCTGAGCAATCAATTTGTGCAAAATCCCATTGTGGGTTTGATGATTGGTATCCTGGTGACGGTGTTGGTGCAGTCTTCCTCCACATCTACATCTATTATCGTCTCCATGGTCTCGGCGGGCAGTAAGTACCAAAAAATATTCTCCGGGTATATTAAAAAAAAAAAAAGAAAAAAAATGAAAAAAAAAAATGAAAAAAAAAAAAATAGAGTTTGCAATTGTTCGTATGGGTAATTTCGAAGCAGTAAATGGTTTTGCTATTACATTAGTATGAGCTGTTATTATGATTTCAAAGCAGTGTTGGGTCCCAGTCCTTGTCATAAATGAGCACTTACCAACAAAATTTTAACTCTGTAAAAGGATTATCACTAACAGCAAGCAATTAAAAGTTTATAGTTTAGCGTAATTATTGTTTTCTGCACACCCCATACTCAACTCCATACCCTGTACACCATACCCCATACTCCATACCCCACCCCACACTCTAACTCCACACTGTTCGTCTTTTCCGCAGTGCTGTCGGTCCACACTGCCATTCCGATGATCTTGGGCTCCAATATTGGGACTTCTGTAACAAATACCATCGTCTCCTTAACACAGGTGAGCTATTGACATCATTCATTCTGTGGATCGTATGTAAGAACATTGTGGTGTTGACGGTGGTATGGTACCAGTACGACATATGGCTCTATTGTTTTCCTATGGAGCCATCATACTGGCCGGTACCATGCATGCCATAGTATGCACCACAAGCGTTCTTGAATATAATCCTGTATTTGATTTGATGTCTAATACCGTAAGAGAAATCATGTGAACTGTAGGATACAGTACTGTATTTGAGTTGATGATTTAGACTATGATAACATGACCCTTATTAAATAAACATATCGTATTGATTTTATCTGCATCTAATTTATAATGTAAGACTTTGTGAAACTCTTTAATGTTTAAGAAGAGAATATAATTATTATGTGAACTGTAGGATATTTGAGTTGATGATTTAGACTATCTAATGATGACCCTCATTAAACAAACATATATTAATTATAATTTTTCAGCTATTAACATATCCTCATTTCTTCCTTCTATAAGGTTGGAGACCGCAATGAATTCAGAAGGGCATTTGCTGGAGCCACTGTTCATGACATGTTCAACTGGTTGTCTGTAATTACATTCCTCATAATTGAACTGATAACAGGTAAGATACAGGCCCGTATGCTGGAATATTCATGGTGTTAATGATGGTATGGTACTGGCACGATGGTTCTAATGTTTTTCTATGGAGTCATCATACAGTACCGGTAACACACCATCGTATACACCATGAATGTTCTTGAATATGGCACACAGTAAGGCAGAAATTCCTTTGTAATACACTAGTAATGTTACAGTATTGTACTGTATCTGCATCTTAAAACTGTATGTGAATGTTATTTGATATTGACTATATGCTGTGATCAATTCATTTCATTTGGTTCTGCTCAAACACAATACTGTAGCACATTTTAATTGTATATCGTATTGTACTTCCGGATGCTTTGCAGAGGTTAGTGGTCCAAATAAGTTAGTTATCTTTTCTTGGTATAGCTGTACACTTGTTATGATGTAATGTATTTCAATTATTATTTCCTTACTCCATTTCATAGACTAATAACCTTCTACCTGTCTGTTTCAGGGGTGCTGGAATATGTATCAGGTGCTCTAGTTTCTGACTTGAGCTGGGTGAATGGTGGTGGTGAAGTAAAGATCCTAAAGTACATCACCGAACCTTTTACCAAAGTTATCATCCAGGTTAGTACTGTACTGTATTGAGAAATTGCATTGATTACCTAGTACCGTACTGAAGATAATATGCTGTTAGGTCATGATATTTAGTGCAGTGTTTGAGATACAACTGTCAAAGATGATGCCATATAAATGTAATGTAATACATCTGCAATTGATATACCATTGTTGCATTAATTAGTATAATTTCAATAGGCTAATGCTATGTTGTATGTGGATATTGAAATGATCAAGGTGTAATATTATATGCTAATGTTCAGTTTGTTGTAATATGCATTACTAACCCAATTATTTTTTCATAGTTGGACAAAGATGTGCTGCATGACTGGAGTTTAGGGACTGGTTGTCTGGTCAATGAAACAACACTCATAAAGAGATACTGCAAGACAGACAAACCAGATTTCACTACAGAAACTTCCCTGACTACAGTTGAAGGTTCCACCACAGTTGGACCATATTTGGATTGTGAAGATTATGGGATCCCACATTCCTGCAAATTCCTCTTCTATGAGACCTCCATGACAGATGCTCAAGTTGGCATTATTTTGCTCATTGGTTCACTCTTTATCCTCTGTGCTGCTCTTATCACCATTGTGAAGATCCTCAACTCAATGATGAAAGGTACAATATTAGTAGTTCTATCTATTTATAGCTTTTACGCCTCGTTCCCTCCAGGAACTCCCCCACAAGGGGATGACCATGGCAGAAGTGTCTCCAGTTTCCCTCCCCACACTCAATACCAATTGCGATCCTATGACCTGTTTACCCCTCATTGCTCTCTCCCTAATTTTTCCTTCCATATTTCCATGTTTACACAGAACTGTTCCCAACTGTTTAAACTCCTTCACTTCCTCCATCATCTCACCTTCTAGAGTTATCTCACACTTAGTCCCAGTTGGTACTCCTACTCTGTAAGGTGGGGCAAAGTCAATCACTTCAATTAATATTTATTGGTATTCTGTAATATCATCCGAGTGTACAGTAGTGTTCTTGTTTTAGCTACTGTACTTACATTAAGGTGACTGTCAATTTAAGACATGCTGTGTTGTATATACAGTCCAGTACATGCTTACAAAAATGGTAATTTTTACCTGTACAGTACTGTATAAATAAATATTATTATTTTATACCTACATATGAATATCTTTTATCACAGGTAAAATGGCTATGATAATTAAGACTACCATCAATGCCAACATCCCTTACATGCCCTGGCTAACTGGATATATCGCCCTCCTTGTGGGAGCTGTTATGACATTTATTGTGCAGTCATCATCCATCTTTACCTCTACACTCACACCTCTAATTGGTAAGTGCACGTTGGGATATGATGTATACTGTATAGTACAGTACTATATTTCAGTTTATCTGTTGAGATTTAATAGGCCACTGAAAAAGATAACAAAAAATTATTTATATACTGTAATTGATACTTATTTCTGTATTTTATATGCATAATTCTTTCATTAGTAAGGAATTATGATAAATGTATGCTACTGATTGGGTAAAATCTCTTAATGAGACAAAACAAGCTCTGTATAAATGTTGCTAATGCAGTAATTGATTTACAGGTATTGGAGTGATCACCATTGAACGATCATATCCCTTAACACTTGGATCAAACATAGGAACTACCACTACTGCACTTCTAGCCTCCATGGCGGGTGAGGGCGAAGGCTTGAAAGATGCTCTACAGGTCAGTGGAAACCTATTGTTTGGATAATGTGTAACAATAATTGATTTCCATACTGAATAATAAACATTTATTATTCAATTATGTCTACTCCAATTGCTATTGCCCATACTTTTCAGAATTTTTTCTCTGTTACTACTACTAACCAGTATACAGTACATATAATAATATTACTTGGATAGAATAAACCAAATAACCAACTTTGAGTTGTTAATCCTGTGACAATTGGTATACTGACATCACTTTATTACCACTAATTACAATACTGTACACAATAATTACTGTAAAAATATACAGTATGTTCTCATTCTTATGATTTTTTATTTTTTTTCAGATTGCATTTGTACATCTTTTCTTCAATATATTTGGTATCCTTCTCTTCTACCCACTTCCCTTCATGCGCTTCCCTATTCCTTTGGCCAAGAAGTTGGGTGACACAACAGCAAAGTACCGCTGGTTTGCTGTGGTCTATCTTGTCGTGATGTTCTTCTTCCTCCCAGGCTTCGTATTCATTCTATCTCTAGGTAAAGTAATGAAGTTGATTATTATTTTTAAGTTGGTTTAGTGTTTTACTTGATTACTAGTTGATGAACAAGTGGAAAGGTAATTGTTAATTTTGAATGAGTGTCCCAAGAAATTTTCTAAGTTATGTCTAATGTTGAGAAGTGTTTGTGTTTCTTTATACAGTATATATATGCTGTATATTATAATTATACTGTATATGAAGTTAATGAATATATTGTTCTATATACGGTATTTTTTGTCCTGTTTTTCTGTTTGAGTCATAATGAATTTTTTTGTTTTCAGGTGGGCCCATTGTCCTTGGTGTGGTTGGAATTCCTCTGGTGGTGATATTAGTTTTGTCTGTTATTATCAACATTCTGCAAGTCAAAAAGCCATCCTTCCTCCCCAAGTTCCTACGCACATGGGACTGGCTGCCCAAACCATTACACTCACTCCAGCCATACGATGCTTGTTGCATTGCTCTGCCATGCTGTAAGTCATGCCGTGAGTCTCAGATTGAAATGTTGAAGGATGAGGAATTGCATAAGGTAAAGGTGACCAAGGATGATGCGAAGGACAACCAAGCCTTTGAGGGCACAGATACCAAATTTTAAAATAACCCATCCTTAATCATATCCATCTACCATGAAACACAGCACATCATTAGAGAATCAGAGGATTATAGAAATACACATATATATGCCTCTCCCAGGTCATCGTCATCACCTTCCCTCCCATTGCTTGCTCCATGGTGGCCAGTCAGGTGTCACTCAGAGTGTAGGCACTTGCCGAGGTCTTTCATTAGATTTTAGTCAGTCAGCAGGTTTTATTTAGTTCATATTTCTAAGCAGCCAGAGTTTCCCAGATCTGGAATATTATGAGTGTTAATTATTTATTGTCTTAGTGTTGAAACTTTATATTTTCACTAATGTTCAATCACACTTTCATTATAGTTCATAACCATATCATCATTATCATCATGCTCATTATCATACCCATTATCATTATTAAATATGAAATGGATTCATTGTTGGTTTCCCCTTTTATATGTATTTGTTTTGCAATTTACATAAATAAATGTACAGTAGAGTACTTTATGCCAAAGAAATTTAATATTGTGCAAGTGTCAATTACACTTGACTGCTTATCTTGATGCAATAATGGACCTGCTTCATATTAAAGTTTCAGCTGATTTAGCGGCTCATAATAGTTCAGATGTGTAGAATGATGTTCTGTACTTGTAACTACAGTAATCTGTATAAAATTGTATTACAAGAATATGTTACTGGGCAGTTTTATAGATACCATGTACCTGAAATTATCTGCCTGCCTGTATTCTCTCAAGTAAATCATGCAGATGCTAAGCAGGACAAGTAAGATTTTCAGGTTGTAATTGACAATTTTGTGTAAATTCAGGTAGTGGAGTATATTTCAATTAAATGATATTATAGTATTGTGTTTTATTTAAATTTGCACTTTAAAATCATATCAATATCATAGCTAACGTCTATTACTATAGATATTACTGTAATACTTACCGGTAACAATAATCTTCATTGCAAAAATTATATTTATTTACAGATAGATATACAGAGTGCCCAAAGATTATATGTACAACTGAATTCTTGTATGAAATTTATGATGCAACATGTAGGATTAGTAAACAAAATATTTTACAACTTATACTATACACTGTACTGTATTTTCTAAAGTAATATTATTAAAAACATTTGATATGTGTTCCATTAATGATTCACATAAGATCCAGTCTTTAGTCAAATATGGCCATGTACACCACAGCATTTCCACGTCAATTTGTTCAGTAACAGCTGTGATTCTTGTTTGTATATTGTCAATGTCTATAACTCACGTACTGTAACTGACACATGATCTTTGATGAATTCCCAAAGAAATATATCACCCAGTGTGATATCAGGAGATCTAGCTTGCCAATTACTTGCACCTCCATGGCCAATCCATTTGTTTGATAATTGTGCAAGCAAAAAAATCAAGAAAACACATTAATGAGTTTTTTGTAAAATGGCACAATAATAGACAAGAGTTGTACAGATAATTTTTGGACATCCGGTAATTGCTTTGGCTAGTGTACACATTACATATGAATATAGGCATATATTATCCATTTCAGGTTGGTTCCTATACACAAGTACATTTTCGGTTTTATTTCATGAATGAGAAAGTAATCAAATTTATTTATACTGTATAACAAACATCATGAAAAATTATTTTACTCTACTGGTTTGTATTCTATACAGTACACTAACTCATTGTAACACTAGTTGGTCTAGCAAATGGAGATTGCATTGATAAAATGAAAGATGTTATCTGTATAATATTTTTCTTACCAGGACTGTATACTCTGATGGTGGAGCACTGTAAAGATCATGTTACGTACTGTAGTAAAGTTTATAATGATGAATTATATTTTTCTAGTTGCTATTGTCTCCAAACAAGCAGTGTCATATGGTTTTGTGAAATCACTGAGTGATACTGAAAGAGTCTACATAGATAGGAAAGAGTGCTACTGTATACTGAAAATTATTATTCTATTCTAACACACATTGCTTGTTATTAATTGTTACATTTCAGAAATTGAATATTATGATGTGTTGATATATCATTATGATTTAATAAAGTTTAAGTAAATGTAGCCTGTTATTGTATAAGTTGGTATATTGTTCAGTATTGTTATACAGTATACACAATACTATACACTGTAGTTAGGGATACATAGAACAGCAGGAAAAGTTATATTAATAATGAAAAAAATATATATATTTTTAATGTTTTCTACTAAAAAGTGCCCATTTGCCAGTACAGTATGTTTATGTTTATGATTCGCATTAAAACAGATTACTGTATTACAGTATGTACGGTAATGTTCCCTATCAATAACTTAATATATAGGCCCATGTCATCTACTAAAAGATTCATTATATATCAACCAGTCAATATTTATCTTGTACAAACATAATACTATACAGTACACTGTAAATGTATAATTTGAAATTTTTAGGCTGTACTGTAATGTACAGTATACGTATGTGTATCCTGTTTTGGGGATATGAAGTTATAGTTTAATACTGTATAATGTAGACTTCAGGAAGCACTAAATCTTTTAATGCAATTTGATACAGTATGTAAGTCTTCTATTCTCCTGTCCATTGTCTTTTATAATACAACTACAGTATGTGTATGTATGATTTCAAGTACAGTATAGGTATGTGCCAGAGAATGACTGACATAAGTCATGCTGTGTGTGTGTGTACTGTATATGCTTGACACAAAAAGATGTCAAGAGGCATTTTATATTTTGACTAGCTGTATATCTGTAGATATGTATAAAATGTATATATTAGTCCAAAACTTATAATCATTATTTGAAATTAATTATATAGAAATAAATATACCTATTAAATATTCTGTGGTTATCCTTTTATTATAAAATTTTGTAGCCTACAGTATATTAGTTCCAGTACAAAGGTGTGATCATTGACAATCAGAAGAGGCTGGTGACGTATAGGGAGGGTTGGTGTGTGCATCTTCACAACCCCTAACCCTATCTTCAATCTGATGATAACCTTTTAAGCAAATACCTACTCACATACAGAATGTAAGCTCATTCAAGTGTCTAATGTCAATCCTGTCATATTCCTTCTCTCAGATCCATGAATATAGCACACAACTGGATATTTCTCCTTTGTTGTGTTGATTTTAATTATCTAATCTTTGCATTTCTTCCCCCTTTGGAAATCTCCCTGTTGTTCTACTCTTCAATACTCATGTTAACCTCTCAGAACCCTTCCTTTTGTATACTCCAACAAACTTCCACACTCATCTCCATGGTGATCGACTGATAGAGAGTACAGTATAACTCTAATTATGCTGAAGGTCTAGAGTACACTGTTTGATCACATACTGTACTTGTTCGTCACATTTTTTCACATAGACAAACCTGCATTTTTTATAAGCTGTAATTGTAAAACATGCATGTAGATTTACGAACTCTATCACAACATGGGACAATTCCTTGAGTGAAATTCCCTGGCTTATGCAGTTTCCTCCATTACAATATCAAACAGCTATTTTACTCGTGAATTAGCTTAATTGCAGCAAGTAAAGAAAATAAAAGGCAAATAACTTTTGCAATGAAAACTGCATCACAGACCACATCAGTCATTGAACAGAGGAATCCCATTAGTGCATATGAATGATACCGACACTGAATCAGGGTCCAGCCACCTCGGTACCTTACAAATATTAAACATGAACAATCTCAGATATATCAATTGGTGCTCTTAACCATATTTGCACTATTTTGTACTGTACTCTCAGCATTTATTGTCTTATAAAGTACAATATTTCTTTCAAACCATCTCGTGCAACTCTTATTTAGGTTGTAATCATAGTTTTTGACCTACTACATGGAATAGCTTTGACCAATGGGACTAGCAGTAACTAAGGAATAAATTTGCTCAGCATATCAGCCATGGTCCTTGTTCATCAACTGTTGGCACAGGTCGATAACCACTTACCTTTAAAAACACAGACCTGAGAAGTCTGGGCCTTTCCCAAGATGTAAACAGCATATGTGCCGGAGAGTAACACAACTGTAATCTCCCTGGCTTCTATTTTGGGACCCGAGAATCTGCATGGCTTTGATAAACCGGTCTTAAGACAATTTTGATCAGGTAGTCTGGAAAAGTACAATAGCAACTGTAGTAATAAAGCAATATACGGTATAACATAAGGAGGTCCAGAGAAAAATAAGGTTCACTGTCTTGTATATTTACCACATGCTTGCATGTACAAAATGACTATGTGGTATTCTTAAAAATGATCAGTTATGATTATAAATAGCATAATCTACAGAACTATGTACATTTTCTTAATTTATTAATAAAGATCTTAAGACCAGTCAGATGACTTATTTGACTGATAAATAAAATTATTTAAAGGGTTACTTAAGTCATATTCTCATTAAAAATATGATATATAAAATAATTTTAATAGCCCTATCATATACATAACCAATGTTTATATGATTTTTCAGACAAACTTTCAATAGAGGGTGGAACTTATTACCAGAATTTCACACTGTAAAGCCAATAATAAATATAATTCTGCAGCACCTACTGGTCTTAACTGCCAAAATGTTACAGTATTCACAGACACTTTGATCATGACAATAAACACTTATTAACAAGTTTAAGAGCTGCAACACATCAGCAAATAAAAACTGATTTTAACTGGTACTTTGCTGCTACAGTCAGTTATGCATTAACCTCCACTTCATTACAGTAACATGAAGTCAACAAATGGAGAAGAAGTGAGGAAATAAAAAATATACAACACTCAGGACTTTCATACTGAATCACATTTATCAATTATGTGTGTAAATAATATAACACACTGGTTAATTATCCTCAATTCCACTTTCACTATTTCCTTACACTCATAATGCTCTACATTTAACAAGTCATATTACACAGTACAGTACTGGATAGCATAGTCTTTTCTTTTTCTCTTCTAAGCAAATGTCAACAATATCCTTGTCCTTGCCAATTGCAATATTTTGTAACGGCATGTTATATTAATACCATATTAGTCTGACTATGTATGTACTAAATATCAAAGGCTGCAGACTTGGCACTACACTTGGTAAAACTTACCAATTTCTCAGATTATCCTGAAATAGCCTTACATTATTCCACTTGTTGGAATCACTACTGAATGAACCAACAAAATCTTGTAAGAGGGCCATTAGATCAGGGGAGGCTGAAATATATTTGTATATAAGTTCTGAAGAAAAAAATGTGACTTCTCTCATGAAAAATCATAATAAATTCTATGACAACTGGCAGGTTGAAAGCTATATACTATTTTGTTATCAGCAATGCTTCACACCATGTTAAATTTTACCTAAATCAATTAAAGCAGTTGAAAATTATGCTATCCAATGTACAATTTATAAAAGTATTCTTTTCTCCTACCTCAACTATAAAACTCCACAAGTGAGTAATGTACGTTTATTACAAGAAATAGAACAAATTATACTCTCCCTTTCTATTCTGTCATTTCTATTCTTAGTTCCTCTGGGAACTTTTCTCAAAGGGGTGACATGGCATAAAAATCTCTACTTTTCACTTTTCCAAGATTCCAACATTATCTTTTTGAATGATAAAGTCCTCCTCTCACATCACAGCAGTGATTTTCACCTCAGTGGCTACTCACTCAGCACCATCTGCTCTCACATCTATACCACAGCATTCATACACATTCTCACTGCTTTAAACATCCCAAATGATCAGGTTACAAGCCCATTTCAGGTAACTATATCTAATGTCCTAAAAGTTATGTTTTCCTCCATTATGTCTGTGTTGAGGATGTGCATGTTATGATGAGGACTACCGGTATATACTGCACTGTTCTGCAGTCCTCATATTTTCTCCATACTCACACTTCTGTCTTTCATAATTCTCCTCAACAATCATATGACCTGTATGCTCTACATTGCTTCCTCTCTGATCACTCCGTCTATACTCTGAAACTTGCACAATACTTTTCCCAGATCTTGGAGTTCCTGTACCTCTTCCATCTTCACACCCTGGTCCATTTGATGCTCTCACTCTGTAAGGCATTGCAGTCAATCTACAGTACTTCTGCTTTCACACTCTTGAACACTGTCTCACACCAAATTTACATATGAGTTTCCCACTCTTACATTCACCATATAACTCATCTACCATCCTATACAAACTTTGTGCCTACATATCATTCTTTACACTGAAGTTAGAATAAAATAATTACCAGCATAGGACAGTATAGTGGATAAGAAGGGACCAGAAGTCACTCTTATGTAATACAGGGAGTTAGACCAGGAAAAACCGTCCTTAATTAATTTCAGCAAAATAAAATATATATATAAAAAATTAAAAAATTAAGGTATGATAATGATCACATAAACATTTATTGCATATCAAGCAATTATACTCACTTTATGAGAGCAATGTCAAGCAAAAGTGCATACAGTAATAGCATGGCCATAAAAAATAAGTTACTTGATAAAGCTCGTCATACTTGTGCAAGGCAGTAATATGATGGTGACCTCTTGCAATATATCCCATGGTAACATAAAGTATGTAGCAGTTTCTTTTAATAAATCACATTCTGGTGCAGCTAATTATTACAGCATATTCAAAAATACATTTCATATTTCACTTCATATTCATGAAGCTTACAGTAAATTATTTATTTATATATATATATAACTGCAAATTCATAATTTTCACTGTTTAACTATTACAAAAATGACAATACACTACACTGCACATAGTGATCTTGCACATATCGGCTTTTGCTTTCCAAGGGAACACATATACAGTAATTCTGAATACTGGAGTGTACCTCAAAATTTTTTTATTCTTGGCTCTTATATTACCAGTATTTTAATGACTGGTTTAATATTCACAATTTTCAGCCGCAATTCTTATCAGTTCTGTTTTGAGAGTGCACTAGTATCTTGATAATCAAGTCCCTACACCTATGAAACACTCAAGAAATGGGAATTTTATTGCAATATCTGTGGAAGTCCTACAGCTATCACTGAATATTCTTCCAAAGTATGCAGAACAAACACTGCAAGATTTCTGGGGTACTGTAAGACTCCCAATGTTTACGAGCATTGATCCAGAAATGTAATGAGATTCACAAACACTCATACCGGTAATGCAGTTTGTCTCTGGCCACATGAAGATGGCACAGTAGTATTCATTCAGAGGTTTGCCAGTTGAGTTTCCGTCCCCACATTCAATGACTGTGGCTGTGCTACTCTTACAGTCACTGGTGACCCACCCATGACATTACTCCTCTGGGCAAGATAGACTGGCTGAGGATGGCCCATGGGACCATTCAGTCGGGGGTAGAGTGCCGGCATCATGCCTGGCGGAGGGACTGGCTGAAATGGGGCTGAGTAAGCTGGGGAATGTGGTGGCCCAGGTGGTGGAAAGTGAGGCCCTGCTGGGTGAAATGGGGGACGGTGAAGGTGGGGTGGATGTGTGTTTGAGGACAGGTTGGTGGAGCCAGTGTTATTGGAGGGACCAGTGCTGGAGTGTTGGGATCCAGAATGACCTGACACACTGCCACTCAGAGTTCCAACCAAGCCTCCATTATCCAATCCCTGCCACGATCGCAGTCGTCCATGGATCTCTCTGCAGAAATGAAAAATATATTCATATGAATATAATTTCACTGAACCATCTCATTTTGCATACTAATCCATAGGTACTAATGTGAAAGTTATTTCTGCAATACAAACAACATAACATATCTTAGATTTTCCTTTAATCATATTAGTCCAGTAGTTATGCATTGTATTAACCTGAATGTTGGCCTTCTGTTGGGAGTCTCATGCCAGCATTCCACCATAAGGGCATAGATGCGTGGGGGACAGTCTTCAGGGCATGGAAGTAGGTGGCGTGACCGGATCATGTCAATCACCTCCTGGTTATTGTATCCATAGTAGGGCTGAAAGAAAAAAATAATTATAGAATTAATTAAACTCATAATAAAAAAACATGATAGCTGTTGCTAGAAGTCCAAGTCACTTGCAAAAGAAAAGCCCATTTGCTGCACTTCTACATCACTACAGTATTCTGTTACTCATGGAAGTACTGTTCCAGACATTCATCTGGCCACTTGCATCTCCACACAATCCAGAGTCTCACCATTAAACTCATACCTTTTCTAATCCTGTATTTAGATCTTTGATTGTTCCTACATACATCAAATTCAAAGTTAACTGTCTTGTAGCCTGCCAGACACACTGCTAAATCATCTGTGTGCCCACTTCTAAGAGGTTTCTTACCTGCAGGCCATAACTAAAGATCTCCCAAAGTACCACGCCGAAGCTCCACACATCAGACTCGGTGGTGAACTTGCCATAAAGGATAGACTCTGGAGGCATCCACCTCACAGGTAGAAGACTTTTGCTCTGCACTCTGTTGCATAAAACAAAACAAAACATAGTTTGTGGCTTTATAGAACATCAGACACATTAACATTTACACTTAATAACTATTTCATGCATTATGAAATGTAAGTCTTATTGCAGGACTATCTAAAACACTTTTTGCCTTTCTTTTATTTGTTTTCAAGATTATACAGAATGAGAAATATTACATATCTAAGGGTGTAACTGCTGGTACACAATATATATCTTAAGATGTAGAATTGCACATATTTGTACACAAGCATTTGGTAACTTAAAAAGCTATGAAATGAGATTTAAGTTATGCCTGCAACTGTACATTATTTCAGAATGAAAAATCAATATGAAAAACTTTGCTGAATTCATTCTATCAAAACTACTTTTATTTAAATTTTGTATGTCCTTATGTCCTTCAACTACTACTGTACTTACATCTGAGAAGAAGCACTAAAAAATTTAATCTTACCTGTAGTAATCAGAGGAATATATGTCTCGTGATAGTCCAAAGTCGGAGATCTTAACTGTAAGATTTTCTCCTACAAGACAGTTTCGAGAAGCAAGGTCACGATGTACATAGTGGTGGCTGGCTAAGTACTCCATCCCTGTGAAGGAGATTTAATGTAATGAGTGCAAGATAGAAAGGAATTTTTTTTCTATTTTTCCCAGTATCACATACAGACTGTCTTGGCTTTATTTTATGTAAAATCTTACCAGCTGCAATTTGTGTGGCAATGACAAGCATATCGGGTTGCTCCAGAACAACCTGTGACATGCCATCATCACTGCAGGCTGACACATCAGACCGTGGGGAGTGGGCAATCAAGAATTCATGCAAGTCACCCTGTAAGAAAGTATAGAATGCATGTTGCTTATAAAATTCAACTTCTTCCTCTAACTGCAACACTATTACTGAATTCTGTTTATACTTAATACTGTATATTCTTAATATAATCATAGTACTGTATAGTACTAACAAAAATATTGTAATATAAGGTAATATCATATGCCTCAGCTTCCTAAACTTGAGTAGGGACACATGGAATGTAGATGTTACCTTGCCTTAGCTAAACCTTTGGGAAATAATTCATAAGTATCCTTGCTCAAGTGAAACTCTCCCCAAACTGAATAAACTAAGAGAATCATACACCGTACTGTACAGTATACTGTACATTATGAAAGCAAAAACCTGTTCAAGGAAATTATGTATCAACAAATTATCTTAGAAAATGTAAGTGATGTTCATTCAGCTTTTACCTGTGACATATGCTCAAACAGCATACACATGGGCTCCTCCTTCATGACTACACCCAGAAGACAGACAATGTTGGGGTGACGCAGGTCTGTCATCAGGTCTACCTCCCGGTGGAAGTCTTGCCTTGTCTTGGCAGTTGCATTCTCCTTCAGAGTTTTGATAGCTACTAAGACAGAAGTGCCATCTGGACTCACACCCTGCAGCTCACCTTTAAATACTTTACCTGGTTAAAGGAAAACAATGCAGTCAGAACTTTATGCTAACAAAATAATTTATATTGTCAGTTTTTTATTATATAGCTATAACAAAGATATACTACTGTTCACATAGAAAAGATGACCCTCTAACTGCTAAACTAACCGATTGGTTTTCCAGAAACACAACCCAATCAGATGACAAAGGCACCCTAGAACACTCACTAAGTACATGTATACAATATAATGTAAAAAAAAAATGGTGAAATACAAAGAAATACTTACCAAAGGCACCCTCTCCCAACTCTTGCATGAATCGAACATTAGACAGAGGGAACTCCCGTGCTCTGAGTTGCTGCTGCTTAGGGAGTAGAGCATTGAGTTCAACTGTCTTTGCCTTGGGCGATGGCTGCTTGGGGGACTTGGTCTTTCGCCTCATACACAAGACAATTATCAAGAGAAGTAACCCAGTACCAACAACTACAACCGCCACAAGGATATAGACCCAAACGGTGTCAACTGAAAATAACAATAAAAATATATCTATAGACATATTCATTTTATAGCTTACAGTAGTTGAAAATGTATGTCTACAAAAGCCTGCCTCTCTGTATTCTTTATATTAAAAATGCAAAGAATTCTGTTATATACCAATATCAATAGGATTTCAAGATAAAAGTACTGTAATTGAGTCTCCTAATGACAAGGGAATGTTAAGTGATGAGTAGGCTAATGAAATTTGGAAATAATTTGTTTCCCAAGTGTGGGTTTCTGGGACACAGAAACTGAACAGTCTGAATAACTCACTGCATTTAGGAATAATGCACTCTTCCTTCTTTGACACAGAGTGATCCCCTGCGACAAAACACCATGGCTGTGATTCTGCTCCTGCTGGGTTGCGGCAATAATTATGACCTCCAATGAGCTCTGGGTGGTCTGCAGTGCGCATGTAGAACTGGTTGTGGCTCCATGGTGCACAGATACGGCCAGATATAGTGCGACTCTCAGTTCCTCGATAAGTTTCTCCATTCCTCAAGAAGCATTTCTCATCTGGAGGAGGTAGGTCAGTCAACAAAAAGGATTATAGTATTTTAAATTATATAAAAACTACTACAGTACTGCATATCGTGCAAAGCAACATTATGTAGCCTACACCAAAGTGCTGGACTACTGATTACAGAACAGATGTCATACCTTCAACAAGAGGTTCACTCTGCACGCCCAGACGAATACATGAAAGGTGTTCTGGAGATGTAATAGGTGAAAGTTCATCACACTCTGGTATGGGAAGCTGTTGTCCAATGAGCTGGTGTTGCTTGGCAATGACATACTCCATTCTACACACATCATTCACCTGTGTTAAACAAAATATGAAAAAAATAATAACTTAAAGGTCTACATGAAAAAAAAACAGGACTATAGATACTTTCTGACATGCAATGAGAAAAAATATTATTATTTAAATCTAGTTTGTAACTGTTCCTTATTATCTCATTGTTGCCATCCCTAATAGAAATGCTTAATTTCATCAAGGATTTACTGGCTAAAAACTAACAATGCAGATTATAACTTCTTAAATTCACTAAATATATGACAAAATCTAGCAGTAGGGTAACATGAATGTTTTGCTTACCAGAATTTCACATTCCTCTCTACAGAGCTGCCTTGGTTGTGGCTCTGGAACATTTTCATTGCACAAAGGGAGCGCTGCATAACACAAAGACTTGATGGCATAGTCACCACATTTCACAGACAAATCACTGAAATAAATGCAAAATATTAATACTGTATAGTACGGTATAGACAATTGCAATACACCAGTACACTTAAGGTATCATACTCATTCATTTATTAAGCACATACATTCTCAATAAATATTACATTTCAATACAAAACTCATACATTTAACTACAGTTTAATGTTAAAGACATATGGTAGTTACTATACATTATTTATTGTAGATGAAAAGTGTAACTAGCTAACAGCGTGTCCAACACATAATTGCTGTGGAATATGATATTCACAATATTGTGCATGTAGAATGGTAGGGTAAAACCCACATAACTAGTTTATTGTACTCGAGACTGATGTACCATGTTTCAGCCCAATTTGGACCCTCTTCAGGTACTGTAAAGATAACACTATACCTGATGAGGATTCAAGTCAGGACAAAACATTGTTGGCTACTGTACACCTGTTTTGAGCTTACTCTATATTGTTTTATTCTTACTAATCAGAGCAATATTACTCTTTATCTCAGTGATTATATATTGGACAATATTGTACTGTAATTAATACTTAATTTAGTCAAGCATAGGCTTATTTTAGAAGGAAAACATATCACAGATTGAGCACAGTATCAGTACTATCAAACAAAAACATAGATAATTACTGTAACTTACTTTGAATGGCTAATGACTGTTATGGCTGTTGTGAGTCGCTTCTCCATGTCAGCCAGGTGTTGTGGAGAATAGATGTATATGGAACGGTTGCCGATAAAACCACTGCATGTTGCTCCCCTATACACCTGCAACATAACATTCAGATGATTATAGCATACATACCAGTACAGTACTCACCTGTATTGGTTATTGCTTCACCCACACACTATGAGTTGCTCTCACACTCTATCCACACTTCTCTTATACTGTACATACATACATACACAACTGTCCCTCTTTTCTTTTTATTTCCTTCCTGCTTGTTATCTCACTTCTCTATTACCTTTTTCTGGCTCTATATGACCTCGCTGCTGCGGTGCCACATATCAATCAATCTATCAATTACACACACACACACAGCTCTCTCCATCCTGATTCCTGAAGACACATGCTCGTCTCAAGCAACTTATTTCCAATGTACTGTACCTCTTATCGACTGTTTCAAATTATTCCCAGTCCATGTTTCCTACACATACTGCATATCAGGGTTTGAAGGCTACAAAAATCTTCATTGTTTTTCATAATTCTCTCTGTGATTCCTACTACTGTACAGTTGGTCGTAGTCAATTATAATTATCCACATATGGGTATCTCAAACAATTTGCTGTCTAATGTTTTCATGTTCCCATATGAAGTTATTGTTTTATGTAATGCGTAGTTAGTTGCAGTAAATTAAAATATGGTATTTAACCTATTTATCGGAAAGTTTATCAGCTAAGGAACAGAGGGAATTAAGCTGTCAAACTATTATGTGATGTACCCCTATATGGCTGATTATTTTGACCACGACTGTACCTACTTCTCAACACTGCTTTCACCCATCTCTCATTTCCCCATTCCATACTTCCATGCTTAAACAAAACTGTTTTTGTATACCTGAAATCTAAATAATTTACCTGACAATATCCTTCTCTATCTTCCTTCTCAATCCCAGTAGATGACTGACTGCCAGGGAAGTTTCCATGGATATTGGGAATACCATCAATTCCAGGAATGCCAGACACACCACCTGGTATTCTGAAATATAAAAAGTATGATAACATCAAGAGATGACACATGAAGTATGTATATTTACAAACCATTACTTATACCAACCAGCATATTTTAGAACACTAATTACTTAATTATTTTTTTAGCAGAATAGGAGCAATTTATAGTTTCCAATTTGGCGAGGTTAAGGGGATAGTGTACATTTACTACATTGGAGTGCCTTGATTCCTCCATAGTGTGTTTGGAACCCAATTCAATATAATTACAGTATAATGGTATCCTGTTAGGTCCCGGTAGTCTGATGCGGTCTAGGTTAGGTCAGGCTAATTTCAAAATGCCCTATCTTGGAAATGGGGCATTTGCAGAGGAAATGCCATAGAAGAAAATAGTCTTAGAATGGTCTAAATTAGTGAAAAATGAAGGTAGAAAAACCGTACGCAATAACGGTAATTCATCAATATTTACCCCCTCTTTAATTAATATGCCACTTTAATAATTTCCCTCTTTTAATTATTTCAGTGGGTGTAGAAACTCTCCACTTACGAGTTTCCGCCCGTAGTTTCATCTTGAGTAGCATTGGAGTGTGGCACCAGTAAAAATAGACAAGTATATTTGAAGATGAATAAATAAA
The DNA here is from genome assembly GCA_034508575.1 of Petrolisthes manimaculis. Lineage (NCBI taxonomy): Eukaryota > Metazoa > Arthropoda > Malacostraca > Decapoda > Porcellanidae > Petrolisthes > Petrolisthes manimaculis. The sequence continues at coordinate 33,403 of JAWZYT010001781.1, forward strand.
AGCGTTGCCTTTCACCACACATTGTTTTGTTTACTCTAAATGACTCATAAGATTACCAACCTGAGAATAATAACAAGAAAAAGTTTAAGAAGATAACCTTGATAAGGAATACAATGTTATGTTATTGGTGTTGGAATCTTTTCTTTGGTCTGTAATACATTCCGATACTCTATAAATGACAGGTCAGTAAAATCTTCTGGTATCTATACTATACAGCCGCTGCCTGTAAATATAGTGTCATTTGTAATTATTGTGTTTTTTTTTCTGTATTTTGGTGTACATATTGAGGCTGAGCAGATTCGGAATGTATCATAAGGTAAAGTGGAATGCAAAACAAGTATTAGTAGATTTGAAAAACAATTTCCTAGTTAGCCATAGCGAAAATTGACATTTGGATGCATTTTCTTTTAACTCGTGACAGTGCTAAGTGGTACTAAACTAAATTTATGAAGTCTTCATCTTCATACTTACTTGTAAGATATTCTACGTCCCGTATACTTGTAATATGAACATGCTATCGGCATTCAGACATTTGATGTGCTCTCGCCAATTTATTCGGCGAAACCACGTGTTATACGCTTTGCCTGCTAACATGCTGCCAGCATATAGTGACTGGCTGACTGCACTGTGCACAGTGACCGAGTTATTATAACTCTCAAAGTTGGCATTCACGAATCACGATTCGAAACTCAATTCTCACTGCCTGTAGCGATCGAGGACAATTCAAACCATTTGAGAATAAACTATAATACACGCCACAGGTGCATTTCATGAGCCTTGAAGTGGCAATGAGTTGGTGGATTGGAGTACTGATTTCGCTTACCAAGACTGTCATTTACCTTAGTTCGTGCTACTTTACGTAGTTTAGGCCTGAGCAGCATTGCCACAATCCACCCTGTATTTCTTTTGACGACAAGTATTAAACATTGCGTATTGGTGCAGTTGTAGTGTTTTCGTTTTGGCCCGAGTTAGAGGTTCGTCATTGCAAGTAAACACGCTATGATTTTTTCTTACGATATACTGTACATGCCCTATGTTAGAATGAAAATCACATCCATATATTAATGTGACATGACATTGTATAAGGCAAAATTTATGGGTTCAGCTCCATGTTAATATTATCAAATGTCAGAGGTAAGTATAAGTCGTCAGTTGCACTGTAGTCTACATAATTAATTATATGGCTAATGTTGCCTTGAATTTAACAAGAAAATCTACTTTCATTTCGGCATTATTGGTGAACTTCTTCATTAACTTTAACATTCCTACTAACAAAAATAAGATATCAGTCACGATCCATGTGTCTTAGATTTATCCTGAATATAATCAGCAGCTGAAGAGCAAAGTACAGAAAACCTACCTATCAGTATCCTCGATATTCCCTTCTGCTGGTGTCACTTCTTTCTCAATGAGTGTGCCCACATCACCTTTGAATTGTGGCTCTGTCACTCCTTGGTTTGTTATACCTTCTAACAAGTCAGCTTTGGTCTTATTTTTCCACTTTTTTCTGTTTTTCTTTTTCCTCCTCTTTCCTCTCCACTTTTCATTGCCTTCAGCCATCACATCCAGTACTACTAAAGCCAGGAGCAACAACGTCCACGCTAGCTTCAGATCCATGGCCTGGGGATCTCTGGTTAGCACCGTGGAGTGCAGCTGTTCAACCCGGTTATGAGACAATTTGTTATGTATGGAGAGAATCGGCGGGATAAAGGGAATCACGTGCCCCTTCCCCTCTTACTATCTCATACCATTACGCACGCGTCTCATCATTTCTCGTTCATCTGCAGCATCCCATTCACGTTCCACAACATAATAATATCATTATATAATGTTTTTAACAGGGTACGTGGTTTCTCAAGACACTATTTTCCCACATACTCGCAATTGAAATTGATACAAGGTAGTGTTGAATTGAATAATTTTAAGTTAAGGTAGAAGTAACTGTTGTCTGTGTTGGGTGGATGTTGTGTGGTAGAGTGTGTTGGAGAACCAAATCAACCAATGCCCAATGTGTCATAGGCGAGCGAACAGATGGATAATAAGTTCTTCCTCAACAAGACAATGCTGATTGGACAGGCTGACACAATAGGTTGCCAAGTTACGATGCCCTCCGTTCATTCTTTGTTTCTTATAACAAATTTCCCTCACTTCACACACAATTCTAAACCATTAAGAAGACATCTAGCAAAGTTTGTATCACTTCTTGATCACAATTGAATATTTCACACTAAGGACAAGAATTTATTTTCCGTCACTGGGCTGGGATGCAACAAGTGCTGTGCTTGGAAGCAGATCCCTTTAAAAAGAGGCCGCCCCAAGACGTACCAAACCGCAATGTAATGAAAATGAGTAAATATTGATTCACGATCGTACCTCATTTTGTACATCTCCGGAGAAGCTTTGAAAGGTAAATCATCGTATAATAAATTGCCGGAACTGAAATAAAACAAATATCACAACCAGTTAGCCCACCGCAGGTCATTAATTTCTCAGTGAGTAACCCTGACACTGCTCCAAAGCACCTTCCCATCTGTGTCCTCACACGCTTCTCTTCCCTTCCCTTCCCTACACACTTCTCGCCCCCAGGTATGCAAACGTCAATACTACGCGAGTCCTCCAGCTAACTGGGCGTACCAGTGACAGTTCCACCCACACCATCCACCTATGAAACCGGCGCGGACATTCACTTCTCTTTCCACATCAACCAACTTCCACACTCACTCCACCACAGAGATTGACTGACCCAACGACATCGCTGCCACAGACTGCTGGCCTCTGTTTCCATTCCTTTCACACTCGTCTTCGTGATTTCTGATCTTCGATTTTCGTTCAGCTCAGTTTTATTCAGACTCATCAGGGATCTCTAAGTTACATAAACAGTATCATTGTGACATTTTTTTCTCAGTTATGATACTCAAATTTGTTCACGCAGTTCACAAAATTACCACCAATATTGACCCTAATATAATATTGTTTTGTTTTTGCGGTAACCCGGACGCATGAAAGATTATGAAAAGACACCAAATGCAATAGAAAAAAGTTACGAGGCAGCTGAGCGTCTGTCTCCCCTTAGTGCCTGGGCAGGGGTGAGGGGAGGGACGTGAGGGGAAGAGCGACTGGGGGAAGGGGAAAAGCGCGGACACAACAGTTTGTTTACATTCAAACAGAAGGGAAGTCAGCCAGCATCCATGAAGTTCCACACCCTCTATGTTACATCCCACATTTTTTACCTATATAATTAAATGAGATACAGTGAATATTATATAGTACAGTACTTTCGTTTGCAGTGGCGACCGGAGTGAGTTTCATTCAGCTATATAACGCAGACGCAAAGGGTAACTCCCCTCTGGGCTCCGGCAATTTCGTGTTGGCGGATAGTGCTCACACCAGGCTACTCCAGCGCTCCCTTTGTTTCCTCCCTATCATTCGCCTGCAGGGATACTTGTACCTAATGGAGGCCCTCTCTTGTTCATTTCATCTCGAGGCAGGGCAGGGATAATACAGCTCCATGGATCCACTGTTGAGAGTCTTAAAAAAGGTTGAATTTTTGAGCGAAGTAGGAAAGAGAGCGGGAGTACCGAATGTACCGTAGGTATAAGCTGTCTCTGCTCGGCTATCATGATACGTTTCCCTTGCAAATCCGTTTCCAGCCGTACACACTCAGGAATATTCAACAAAATTCACTTGAAACCAAGGTAAACCTGTCCTAAATGCTCATCTGATATGGTAGGCTACTGTATCTTGGTTCAGAGTTTGGTTGTACAGTATTATGAAATGGGAAGTACAGTTCATTATACAATAACCAAGTATAATACTCTATGAATGATTAGCCTATGTAACTCGAGGACATGTAGATGGAATATTTACTATAATAATAATTCACAATTTCGACCTTTAAATCAAAGCAAACTAATTCGCAATGTGTTAGGGAGCTTGCAGTTTTATTATTTAATGTTAGTATTTCTTCTCTACAGTCACGCACAATGAATATTTTATTTGTATTGGGCTTTTTCCTCAATACAATCACGTTTTTCTCCCAAAATTCTTTTTAATGCTCAGGATAATTATCATACCGATCGCTGTACGTATGTTTAAGCAATTTTTGTTGGATTTAACATTAAGTACAGCATATGAGTACTGTATGTGTGATAAGGGGATGGGTGGCAGCAGGTAGGGTTCATTTACATATTAAGTGTGGAGGCGAAGGGGGAATATTTGTTATCGTTGACCACCCAAGCTGAAGTTGATAATCAACACACGGAGTAGCCTACTGTATACGTATACATACTGCACATATCTGTAACGACTTGACGAACGCACGGAGACAAGTGATGATGTAATTTTATGGGAATATTAAGGAAGTAGAGGGGATAAAAAGGGGAGCCTGACGATAAAGTGGGTTTTATATGAAAATACGGAACTCGAGTGAAGATGGAAAATTATTTCTCATGCAATGTTTAGGGTTGAGTACCACAGTCTTTTTTAGGTACTTGATGCTGGTGGAGGTGAAAAGCGACCGACCCCTTTGTTATGTCCAGCACTGACCGTATCTGTTGATAATCATAACAACGACAGCAAAAATAACATCACAACATTACTAGATTCAGGTTCACGGTCCAATGGGAAATTTTAAATGTAGCAAGCGGCATGTATATAAAACTCGTATGTAAGCTCGTATACAGCAATAATATTACCCCGTGTAGTTGGATCCGCCGGTACACATTACTACAAAGTCTCACACGGTACAGGGATTGTTTGTTTCTCAGAGTCTGTCACTAGCTGGAGTTAAGGTAGTCTATATGGGTACTGTATGTCAGTTTTGGTATAGGTCAGTTAAGATTAGGATAGTTGTGTTCGGTCAGCTGGTATTATTTGTGTATTTTTGATGAGATAAAGTTACATATGCATAATAAAGGAACGTGAGCATACCAGGAAGAGATTGTTATATGGTGCCTTTCCTTCTACTGTGAGAAACTTTTGTACAACGTCGTATGTAGACCCCCTCACCACCACACCCTGTTTATGCGCAACAGTCGAGAGAACAAACACAACAAACTGTATAGAGGTAAATGACCCACATCTGCATTTATTTTAGAGGCAGAGGCACCAGCTAAACGATCCAATAGATATATAACGAAAAAACTAAAACAAAAAAATGGTGAGAAGATAACGAAGAGGGAGTGAAGTGGGCGTGGTCTTGTTTAGTCACTGGTGAGAGAGTCAGAGTTGCTACTAGGCTAGGCTACCCCCAGACCAACAGAGTCCCCAGGCCCCACCACCACCACCACCACCATGTGCACACAACACCTCACCCCTGCAACACGTACACCCTCTGCTCACAATATTCTCAACCATCTCTGTTCTCAACCTTTCCAATCACAACACTCTCAACCATTCCTGCTCTCACCAATTTCACTCACAACATTCAAAACCATCTCTGCTCTCAACCTTTCCAATCACAACACTCTCAACATTCCCTGTTCTCACCAATTTCATCAACTCACAACCTCATCCACTCACAATTCTCAACCACCAAAGCTTTCTACCACTCACATCATTCTATATACAACGATCACTCCTCTCACCACTCTCACATCACATTCTCGACCACCACATCTCTCAGCCATTGCTCTCACAACTCACTCACAACCATTATTTTACTTTTAACACATCGACTAGTCTCGCCACTCTGGACACATTAATGATACACACTCAGTAAGGCGATCGAGAGCTATTATATACATTTTTCAACACAGATCAGCAGGCAAATGTAAAACAGAGCAGGGATTTGAACAACTGAACCTTAAAATATAAACAACATTAATTAATATAATATTCATCCAATGTGTCTCTGCTGAAGTATTAATTAAGGTGAAAATTGTACAGTGTTGCTACATACATACATACATCTGGAGCAAATGGTTCCCCCAAACTATTCCAAGCAACTGAACACCACTATTTTTGTTCATATGGTTCTGTTTCCTGCATGACATTCTTTGGAGGAATCATGGTACTCCAATGTAACAAAAGTGAATTACCCCCTTTAAAACCGCCAGTCGACATTACTAAACTGCTATCATTATTTTTTTTTTATAATGTCCCTACTCTTGACAACCTCTTTAAAGTGAAGATTATGAGAGGCTGTTGTCGATACCCAAACTAACTACCACATTCACGACTATTATCATCTTTCCAGGTAGTCTTATATAACTATTATAAACGAGACCATCACTATCACTACCATCACCATCACCACCATAGCCACCACTATCACCATCACCACCACGATAACACAGACACCACAATCAAAATCATCATTATGACACAAACACTATCACCATTTTTACCACCACCATCACCACCTCCAGCACATCCAAAGAATATCTTCACCATCAGTTTCTCTCCCTCTCTCCCCACCATCATCTTCTCTACTACCAACACTACCACCACCACCACCTCCTCCTCCTCCCCCAGCCTAGCCTATGCAAAAATTCACCAGTTTCTCTCCCTTCTTCCGTCCCTTGCACCACCACTTCACTCGATCCTCTCCCTTCGTTAAATTTGTTCCCGAGGGCCTGATACAGTGGTGATTATCGAGGTATGAGAGGCAATGTTTATGGTGCCTATATACGGCTTGAAATGGCTCCGAGACGTGGTAATGCATATTGAGAAAAAGAGGGAACACGTACTGCATCGACGCTGTTCATGACAATAACTATTCCATCTCAAACTGTAGATTGTTGGAATTTTGAGGATAGTAGTTTTGACAAATAATTCTTTCTCTTCGCCAAAGTTAATCATCCAGTCCAAAGTATTTGCAAGTATTATGAAACAATTTCCATCTCAATGCACTGTACTATGTCACGTATACATTTAATTCTATTAAAAAATGCTGACTGTTTGCCCTTTCTATAACTTCTTTACCTCACCACAGGCTGGAATCTTTCCTATAGCATCCCATTTGTTACCGGCACTGTATAGAATTGACGAGACCGAGACTGAAAGGAGAAAGGTTGGTCTTTGAATATGATAAAAGTGAGAGTGTTGTTGTTGGTGGTGGTGTTGGTGGTGGTGGTGGTGGAGGTGTTGGTGGGAGGAGGTGAACCCCGCCGACGGAAACGGTATATACGCACTCTGGTACAGGGGTAATAAAATGCTATATATCATACACCCCGCCCTCTGCTCGACACTCGCTCTGGAGGGGGGATGATGCTGGTGTTGGTGCTCCTGCCACTGCCACCGTGTCAGGGAGAAAAGGGGAGAAAATACAGAGGACGGGAGAAAATTATTTGTTGCTGGGTGGGATCTACCGTGGTTTTGTTTTGGTTGAATAAAAATGTAAGTTGTTCTGTGCGTGGACAAATTAAAAACAAAATCCCTGTAATATCAGAGAATCGTGTTGCCTTGTGGGGCACCGACATTTTCTCTTTTTATTGAGGATGTCTGGCCGGGGTTGTTGGGAGGAAAAGGAGGGAAGGGGTATGGCGGCCTTCCCAGGAGAGAAGTTACGAGGGAGTAGCAGGGAGGGGATGGCAAGTAATGGGACGCAAGTGGGATGAGCGAGGGAGGAAGGTGGCTGGGAGGCGGACCACGCGGATTCTGTGACTCAAGGAATTTTGGGGCGAAGTTTTGGGAAAGAAATTTCATAATCATTTGTCAGTCTTTTCCACCTAAAGTTCAGTTGCATTTGTGTAATATGTATGATTCAATTAAAAGCCATTGTGATGTCGTATTCGAATAACACGTACTGTACTTTGGTTGATAATAATAAATTATTGTACACTGGAAAATCCAACCCATCAGACAACTGAGCCTTTCGTAAAGAATATCTATTTAATGCTGGTTTATCGTAGAGCATCTATAATACCATCTAAAACATAATTTGATGACGCTATTGATTGACTGTAACTTTATTCGTTATTGTTATTGTTTTTCAGTTCGTGATATGCATAAAACAGGAACAGGCACCGAGAGCAGCAATATGTATTTTCAAAATATTTTATAGTTGTAAGGTAATAATTGGCCGTGATATCTTTTTTTATTAGTCATCGCTGGATACAGAAGCGAACCCGTCGATGCCATAACTTTGTGAACTGCAGGGGTGGAGTTGTTATGGTGTTCACTGGAGCCTGAAGTACCTGCATGTACGGTACGGTACGGTACACCTTTCCCAAACAGATGTATTGATCGTATACAATCAACACCCGACCCCTTGCTTGCCCCCAACTCCTGAACGGTCTACACACACACACACAAACATACACACACACTTTAGATATCAACATAGTGCCATAAAAACATGTAAGTCATATTTTCACCACCACCATCACTCCATTTCCACTTTATCTATTGATGTGGGGGAGGGGACCATAGCTAGGGGTGGAAAGTTATATAAGGGGGAAGGAAGATTACCATATTTCTTGGCTGCATGAGAGTATTTCTTTCTATTTCATCCACACGACACTGGGAATTCATAATACAGTAGATTTGTTACGAGAGTTTTCCATAAATTTATTTCATTTCATACGGTACTAACATTTTCACGATATATAAACTAAACCTACCTACACAATTTATAATAGATACTGTATGCCTGCGTAAACAAATAGAAATGAATAAGGAAGGGTTGGTTGGTGTTTGTAGAGTTTACATGTGTGTGTGTGTAAAGAGTCACGATATAAACTAAGATATCTACACAGTTTATAATCAAGGTACAGGGTTTATAATGAATAATGTATGTCTGCGTATACAAGAAAGACGAGGATCGATGGATAAGGAAGGAATGAGTGGTGGTGTATAACATCAATGTGAGAAAGCCAAACAGACATATATGGATGGATAAAGAGAGAGGGGGTTGTATGTAGTAGGAGTAGATGTATACAATGTGAGAAATACATATGGATAAAGGTGTGTGTGTGTGTGTTGGTATGGTGGTGTATAATAATAATAAATAGAATGTGAAAAAGTCATGGATGAATAAAGAGCCTAAAATATAGTAAAAGAAAGATAGTGTGTACATGTGAGTGAGAGAAAAGAGTCGCGTGATCGTCTTCCGTGTATTCGCAGTCAATAGGTAAACATAAGATGCCAAGGCGCCTCAGCTGCTGCACTTACTTTCCGCCGGGCAAGTTGGGGAAGTGAACGCCCAGATCCTCCATGCTGGGGATGATGGCTTTGCTCTCAGGGGCTTCATCCACACGACCTGTTGTTTGTTGTATACCACCACCACGATTAGTGTTGATAAAGGTTACGATGAATAGGAGTAAAGCATATTATCATTTCTTCTGGTAAGGTAGAACAGGGCGTTAAAACATAAACACGTAAACAAAGAGTAATCAATTTGCACCACAGAAAATGGACCAGTCAGATTATTTCGACTCTTAGAGAAAACGTGTCAGTACAGTATATATTTAGGGGAGGCCTTAGTATTCGTCCACGTCAACACAAAAAATTAATTAATTAACGTATCTTTATGCATTACATTTTTAAAGCTATGTAAGTGATAAAAATACTGTATAGATATTTGTGGATAATTAGTGTATACAATTCCTGACAAACATACAATGATATATTAGTGATAAAATTAATAGAAATATGTGAATAATTAGCATATAACTTCCAAATAAATACACAAAGATAATATTAACTTATATACTATAGGTGATAAAACTATAAAGATATAAACTATAGATGATAAAACTGTAATAAAGATACTCACGCCACTGTCCTGGTTTGACAATAAGAATGCCAGTGGAGTCAACCTTCTCCTCGCCATTGGTAGCCTCACACTTGTAGTAACCCTTATCGTGAATTTCCAGGTCCTTGATGGTGAGTTTGGTGCCATAAATTGGTACTCCATCAGCCTTCAGTCGGTATCTAATATGAGAGAGAAAGTAAAGTTTATAATACTAGGAGGACGCATGACACTTTGAGAATTATATGAGTAGAAGTAGATGTAAACAAGACCAATAGAAATAGATTATTAGAGTCTAGTCTATTGATCATGGATGTAAAGAAATATTGAAAGAGAACACAGTATTTATCGTACAATATTATTTTAACGTACAGACTGACTACATCATGCACAGAGTCGGTCCCTTCATTAAGTTCGCCTGTGACTTACTTCTTGTCGTTAACTCTGCCCTTCTCCTCAATGACGGGGGCCTCGTTCTTGTACCACCTGAAGCGTGAGGGTGGAGGGTCGCCGATAAACTCACACTTGAGCTTGACCGTGTCCCCCGAGTCTTTGGTGATGTTGGTGAGGCGTCGGGTGAGTCGTAGGGTGCTGTTGTTATTGTGGTTCAGTCCGCTCCTGTAGGGGGTGGAAGTGGAGGGGGTGAATGAGGGGGGGGTTTTGTTGGTGTTGGTGGTGGTGATAGGGAAGGGTTGTGTTGGTGATAGGGAGGGGGTGAGTGAGGGGGGTTTTGTTGGTGTTGGTGATAGAGAAGGGTTGTGTTGGTGAGTGAGGGGGTATGTTGGTGATAGGGAGGGGGTGAATGAGGGATGGTGTTGGTGATAATTATATGTCTCGATTATTTGCTTATAAGATATCAAAGGTAAAATAGAGAGGAAATCGTGAGCAGTGTGAGTTATGTATGTACGCTAGTGAAAAGACTGAGGTATATATAGGGAAAGGGTATTGTATCCAAGTATGATGCTTATAGTGAGAGAGAGAGAGAGAGAGAGAGAGAGAGAGAGAGAGAGAGAGGGGGGGGGGGAGAGGGAAAGAGAGAGTTAAGTCAAGCAAGGAAAGGGTAAGTCAGTATATATGGTTGAGAGAGAGAGAGAGAGAGAGAGAGAGAGAGAGAGAGAGAGAGAGAGAAGAGAGAATGGGGGTGGGGTTATATGAGTATGTTGAAGCCCTGGTGTGGTGTGGTGTTGGGTGGTGTGGTGTTGAGTGTCGTGGTAGCGTGTGGAGGTGTGAAAGGGTCAGTCTTGTTCACACCCTCCAGTTTAGTTTCCTGCATGATCGAATTCCACTCCCTCACTTCCTCCCCCAACACACACACACACACACACAATGTACCTCCCATCTCCTCAAGTTTCCTCCCTCACCTCCTTTATATACGCTTCCTGTCATCTCCCTGACCTATAGTTGATCTTTTTTTTACCTCGTTCTAATCTCCTTAAATTGTCCATCCTTCCTCTCATCCAACCTAATCCTTAATTCTCTCTTCCCCTTGATCACTTCGCTAGCTTCCTGACGAGTTAATAAGTATCGAGTTAGGATAAGGAGATAACGAAGGAATTAATAATATGAGGATAAAACTGTCAACATGAACAACAGAGTAATAATTATGAAAGTGAGCAACAACAACAACTACAATGAATCTCCGTATGACCCCTAGGATAAAACTGTCAAACTCCGACTCAAACATGAACAACAGAGTAATATGAAAGTGAGCAACAACAACAACAACAACAATGAATCATCACCGTATGACCCGAGTTAATTAAAGCCTCAGATGAGTTAATTACAGGAGTGCATGATCAAATTACAGCTGTGCATGACCTAATATCTACGTGACTGGCTGGCTGCATGGAGCGGTTAATCACTGCGGTATAAAACTTGTGACTTGGCTTCTAAATCACCTATTGTTAATCCTAATGATGATGGATTAATTGTGAGGTGGGTTACTGCAGTGGACTTTTACAGAGGGATTAATTTGTTCGAGTCTGGACATTGCAAAAAGGAGCAACAAGGCATTGATGGCACGCACATAAGCAGAACATTGATGGGATATAATTATTTGCATTGTTATATCATCAAATTAAATGGATGTAGGTGTCAAATCGGGTCTGTCTTTATTAAATTTATTAAGGGCGACGTTTTGTGTTGGTAAATATAGAGTAACTACATCCTTCAAACTATTCCAAGCAACAGAACACCATTATTTTTGCTCTTCTGGTCCTGTTTCCTGGCATACTTTGGAGGAATCTAGGCATCCCCTTAAGGTCTTTCTTTATTTTCCTTCTTTAGTATAAGCTCTAAGACTATGAGGAACTTTGCCGCTAAAGATCATGAAGTTATCAGATCGAGTAATTTTTTATAGTTTTAAGTTCTTTATTTACATTTAGTACAAGCCTTGGGGAACGATAGGGCAAGTTATTATTATTATGTTTTTCATTAGCTTCCCGTAAAATAACGAAAGAAAACCAGTCTATGGAAAGGGGATAACTAAAGAGATACTCACATACTACTGAAATAATAATAATAATAAAAAAACTGCTGCTTTCTCTGTGTTGGATGGCACTTAGTGACGTATAATATATATATGCTGTTTCTTTGGTTAACCTGTTATTTCTGCTGGATCTCACACATATGTTATACAAGTCTTTTATTTTTACTCTTGTATTTCCCTTCATTCCCAGCTGGTCGTGTTTACTCTCTCTCTCTCTCTCTCTCTCTCTCTCTCTCTCTCTCTCTCTCTCTCTCTCTCTCTCTCTCTCTCTCTCTCTCTCTCAAGTCCCCGAAGATAAACTAATATACCGTAAATAGAGAGAGAGAGAGAGAGAGAGAGAGAGAGAGAGAGAGAGAGAGAGAGAGAGTTCATGCACTGACGCCTTCCAAATCAAACGAGGCCCTCTTAAGATTAATTGATGAATGGGTTATGCTCTGGTGGTGAATGACTTAGGAACCGAGTGAATAAATGAGTACCAGCTTTGTAAGGGAAGGGAGTATACACGATGAGGATAATGAGGAGGAGGAGGAAGAAAAAGAAAAGAATGAGGAGGAGGAAGAGGAGGAGAAGGAGTTGAAGGAAGAGAATGAGGATGAATGTGAATGTGAATGTGAATGAGGAGGAGAAAGAGGAGGAAAATGAGGTAAAGTGGAGGATGAGGAATTAAGAAAATGAAGAGTAGGAGGAGGAGACGAGGAGATGAGGAGCCGGAGTTGGGTGTATAATTTTAGTTTATCATGCATAATAAATAATAATATTGTATCACTCCCTTACAACAACAGGAAATGCAGTTCTACTCAAGGTTAAGTAAGACACATGGGTCTACTCACACATCGGAGGCGTTGGCTCTTTCCTCGTAGTCGTAGTCGTAGTCCTGGATGTCGGAGTCGTCAGGGGGCGGCACCACCACTCCAGGCTGCGACCACACTGCAAAACACAACATCAAATACAACTTTAGTACATCTATTAAGAGTTCATTACGTCCTGAAGGTTAGTAACAGTAACTTCTATGATATATATATATTTATTTATTTATTATGTGGTCGTAATTTAGTATTGGGGGTTGTCAATTTACCTTTGCTTTCCTGTGTTGACTGATGCGGTTGTAATGTAGAAAATATAGATGTTAGTATTAAAGTTTTTGTGGATAATAATGACTTCCAACACCGAGTCTTTGATGAACCAGACATGCAGATGGGAATAACAGAAAGGTAACCAACGATAACTTTATTTTACCCTGATTCGTGTTGGACTTATTGACACATTCACACACGCACTCACACACACATCAAACACATCACACATTCACACACACACACATACATTTACACATACACACACATACACATACATTCACACACACACACACAGCTGATACATACCATACTGAGAGATAAGAGGAAGGTAAACAAACAAACGTGTGGTCGACTCAGAAAAAAGATGACAGTGTTGTGGTGGTGAAGAGGCAAAGGACCGTCAAGGTATCAGACATCTCATTATTTTCTTTCGTCCTAACTCAACTCAACTGCCTCTCTGCCTCTCTGCCTGCCTCTCTGCATGTCTGCCACTTTGCTCTTGAACTCGTTAATTTGTGTCTGCCTCACCCCTTTTTCTGCTTTCTTATATGTCTGCCAATTTGCTCTTACATCTTTATCTTTCATTCTGCCTCACAAGTTAATTCTCTGCCTGCCTCAGTGTCTGCCAATCTGCTCTTACCTCGTTATCTTGAGTCTGCTTCACCTCTCTCCCTGCCTTGCTGTCTGCCAGTCTACTCGTTCGATTCCTCATTATTCACTGTGTCTGCTTTTTACCTCCTTCTGTCTGCCAATCTGTTCATCAGCTCTTTATCTTGTATTTACTTCATCTTAGTCTGACTCTCTATCTGTCAGTCTATTCTCCAGTTTAATAATATTGTCTGTCTAATTTACCCTATGACTGTCTCTCTATCAGTCTGTTCTCCAGTTTAATAATGTTGTCTGTCTAATTTACCCTATGACTGTCTCTCTATCTGTCAGTCTGTTCTCCAGTTTAATAATGTTGTCTGTCTAATTTACCCTATGACTCTCTCTCTATCAGTCAGTCTGCTCGCCTCTTAATATATCATGTGTGTCTGCTTTGTGTGTCAGCCTGTTTGAGTAATCACCCTTCTCTCCTCCTGTCTGCAAGTTGCATATTATTCCATCCCTGCCAGTCAGTGCATCAGTCTCCTATACCGTGTGCTTGCATGATAAGTTACATCCTTCCATCTTGCCAGCTCACCCTTTCTATGCTTGCTTTCTTACCTGGTCATCGTTCACTCTTCTCTGCTTGACTTCTTTCATCCATTAATCATCATTGTTATTCCTGCTTGTATTTTTCATCTAGTACTATATATACTTTTTTTTTTTACCCTGGTTATCTTGTACACTTTTAATTATAACTTCTGCTATCTTCATGTAGGCTATATCCCAGCGTCTCCACCATCCTATACCTGCCTCCCTAGCTACCTACCCCCTTACCTACTGTCTGCCTGCCTGCCTATCCACCTACACCAACTTACCAACATACTTACATCTCCCTACACCTCCCTACCTACCCCCTTACCTATCATCTGCTTACCTGCCTATCCACATACACAAACCTACCTACCTATACATATACCCACATCTCCCGACACCTCCCTACCTGCCTGCCTACCCACCCTTCTTGCCACCTACCCTTCTGCCCTTCTGCCTGCCCTTCTGTCTGCCTGCCTGCCTCCTGACACACTCAAGGTGCCCCGGGTATTAGTGGCTGGGTGTGTTTACCTTGGGATGGACGAGTGGCTGGGCTGGGAGGGTAATGATGGACAGTGAGTGTGTGTGCTCCACCACACGCCCTCCCACTCCACAACTTACCTCAACAAAAAAAAGAAAATATCACTCCCTATGTGGTGTTATGATATTTTGATTTGCATCCCCGCCCCACACACTGATATATAACAATAGTTCCAGCACGAATACACAGAATGTAAATGATACGTAAAAATGAGCACTTCTTTTTTAGCTGATGGAGTTTGTGTTCTCCTTATATGAAAACTGAAGAAGCAGTAATTTAGCTTTAACAAAAACAAATATTATATAATTATTATTTTTATATTTATAGTCATATATGAATAAACCTTAATCCTTACGTGGAGAGTGGCCAAAATTTCGACAGTAGGAAGCAGTAATTTTGGCGAGAATATCCAGAGAAGTGATGCGGAATGTGAGAATGAAAATTGCATTCACTTTACGGTCGGGGAGGCTGGAGACAGATTGGGAGATGGTGAGGGAGGACAGGGGCGGATGGCTAAGTGTACAGGCAGAGTCAAAAGTTACACACACACATACAACCTTGGGCTATACCTGCCTCATGTTTGTTTGTTTGCTTGTTTGCTTGTTTGTTTGTTTGGTGGCACAGTTTAGCCTTGGTGGAGAATGTTGTGGGAAGAGATATTGGTGAAGTCTGAGGTCTGACAAAAATATCCTCATCATCTATACTTAATTAAAGGACCCTGTGATGTAGTTAGAAAATTGTAGGCAAATGAGTCCTTCAAATAATACCACGAAACACCACCAGTCTTTGTTTGTTTATGAAGGCACTAAAGCAAGCAGATTACGAATGAGTATAAATATAGTATAAAAAAAAATTGGTATATATTACGAAGAAGAAAATTGCACCAGAGATTTTAGGAGCTAGGAGTAAGTTAAGGGGGGGTAATTCTTTTTTGGTACATTGGAGTGCCATGATTCCTTCAAAGTATGCCAGGAAACAGGACTAGAATAGCAAAAGTAATGATGTCCTGTTGTT
The DNA here is from genome assembly GCA_034508575.1 of Petrolisthes manimaculis. Taxonomy (NCBI): domain Eukaryota; kingdom Metazoa; phylum Arthropoda; class Malacostraca; order Decapoda; family Porcellanidae; genus Petrolisthes; species Petrolisthes manimaculis. The sequence continues at coordinate 49,395 of JAWZYT010001781.1, forward strand.
TGGAATAGTTTGGAGGATTCAGTTGCTTCAGATTTACCAACACAAAACTTCCCCTTAAAGGTGATAAAGTAGGTTGCAACGTCTTGGGTCTGGGCAAAATTTATAGTGCATAATATAATATCTGGGTGTGATATATATACCGGTATATATACATATATATATATATATTTTACTCTCTCGCCTACATTTTCTCTTTCGTTCTATCTCCACCCATTCATTCTTTACTCCTTTCTCACCACTCCTTCCTTCTTTCTCAATTTGCCAGCGACGGAGTGTGTGTGTGTGTGTGTGTGTGTGTGTGTGTGTGTGTGTGTGTGTGTGTGTGTGTGTGTGTGTGTGTGTGTGTGTGTGTGTGTGTGGACTTGCCTTGCCTTTGAAATAATGGAAAATTGAGCCTTCAATTCTAAACCAAAACCGAGAAAAGAAGCACAAAATTTCAGTTTCCAATTATTATTAAACCGGCAAGCTGACTCCCTCCCTCTCCCTCCCTCTCCCTCTCCCTCCCTCCCTCTCCCTCCCTCTCTTGGAATTTCATTGAATAATTAATTAAAACTTAAATCAGTCACAGATGGAAAGGTTGGCTCGGTTGCTCTAGATATTGTATTT
>JAWZYT010001781.1:52500-54233 GCA_034508575.1 Petrolisthes manimaculis
GTTGGCTGAATATAAAGATGCAAGGAAGTAAACTACAAAACGTCTAACACCATATCTTTAACTACAAAAACTAAAAAAAAAAATACGATGGAAGGAATAAAGCGAAAAGAACCATAAGACAGAGAGAGAGAGAGAGAGAGAGAGAGAGAGAGAGAGAGAGAGAGAGAGAGAGAGAGGGAGAGAGAGAGAGAGAGGGGAGAAAGAGAGAGAGACAGAGAGATGGGCTATGCAGGGTGTCAAGGAGAAGGAGTGACACTGACTGACATAGAACAAGGGTAACTGCAGGCGGCACGCTAAGAATGTCCTGGCGAGTGGGTGGGGTGGAAGGGTTGGTTCTGGCCAGCACCATCTGTCGGGTCGGATGCGAGTGTGATTGCGTCGTTCATATGATAATCAAGTCAGTAATGAGTTCCAAACTACTGGAGGTGAGAGGGAGGCAAGGAAAGGGGGAAGGAGGGAGAGAAATTAGTTCACTTTAGCGGTAAATTGCTCTTCATCTTTTCCCTATTCTACCTTCCCCCATCCCCCCACCCCTCTCTCTCTCTCTCTCTCTCTCTCTCTCTCTCTCTCTCTCTCTCTCTCTCTCTCTCCTCAACCCCCAACTTTTTCTCTTTGGTATATTAAGCTCTTCATCCTTCTCTTTCCCCCCCGACCCTCTACTTCAACTTACATTAGCATCGTCAAAATTCCTCGCCGATACTCCAAGATCCAATTTCCATTCGTCTTCCAAGAAAGAGTCACACACACAGAGCTCAATTTTTTTCACCATTCTAACCAAAAATGATATAAAAGTCACACGTGGATTTCAAATTAATCACAAAATCATTCATAGGTTAAATTTTCTTCACCATTATCAGAAAAAAAAACAGAAAAAAAAACAAATATAATACACACACACTTACTTACTTACTTACTTACACACACACACACACACACACACACACACACACACACACACACACATCATAATCCCCCTTTCTCATCATTCATCATCATCATCCTTCGTCATCTCGTTTCATCTATCATCCGTCATTGTCAACTCAAATTCACTTCATAGTAATAATAATAATAAAGTCTCTCTATTGCTTCTACACCCCTTTATTTCACACACACCCTTTATTTCACACCCCTTTATTTACATCCACCCTCCTCTTTCCATTCTTCCCGTCTCTACCATTTCACATTCCACTGGTTACACATTTCCTTTCACTTCCCCCCCCTTTCTTTTTTTTTTTTTTTTTTTTGGTGGTGGTGAGGAGAGGGATAATTTTCCTTCCTTATTTTATTTCCCTTCTTGTTTATTTTCGCCATGTCTTTCTGTGCACTTTTATTTTTCTTGGTCGTTTCGTTCCTTTATTTTTCACTTCTGTTTATTCCCATTATTTCACTCCTGTACAATGTTGTTTCTCTCTCTCTCTCTCTCTCTCTCTCTACAACAACAACAACAACTCTCTCTCTCTCTCTCTCTCTCTCTCTCTCTCTCTCTCTATTCGACCCACCCCCCACCACCCACCACATCACCTCTATAATACTGTCCCCTTTCCTCTTGTACGTATTCTTTCCGTCATCCACCTCCCCCTTCCCTTCCCTTCCCCCTTCCCTTCCCCCCTCACTGACTGACTGACTGACTGACTGGCTGGTACCGTAGTGGGTGTCTTCCTTTCCCCTTCCCTTCCCTTCCCTTCCTCCCTCACTCACTGACTAACTGAGTGGCTGGCTGGTACCATGGTGGG
>JAWZYT010001782.1:0-38898 GCA_034508575.1 Petrolisthes manimaculis
GGGGGGGACGAGGGGGTAGCATCTGGTCAGTCGTTTGGTCATATTGTGAGTGAGTGGACGAGGCCGGTGCGTTGCGTCTAAAAACAAGAATATTATGATTGTGTGATAAGTGGAAAGATATTAATTAGTGACTAGAAAAATAATGAAATATGAACCGACTTGAGTTGATAAAGAAGATAGAGACAGGCAGTGAGTGATGAAGAAGATAGAGACAGCCAGTGATAGATAGATTAATTTGTAATGAAGTGAAGAAATGCGACGATCTACAATAGGTTAATTAAAAGGGGCTGACATTTCTCCTACTGTCTCCTTTATACATCTGTTACCTTTTGTGCATATAACTGTTCAACCAATCAATCACTTTATTCCTCGGGTGCGATATGACCTCACTGTTGCTGCGCCAAATATCAATCAGTCAATCAATGTACAGTTGGACACAGGAATTGGTGATACAGCCCAGGTGAAAGATACTCGTCCCATTTGAGTTACCATTGTCTATTATCATGTACTTGCTTTTTATTACCATCCTCAATACTGACTTCTGCCCCTGATGTCTCCTATTTGGCACTAAGGAACACACACACACACACACACACACCATCCTCAATACTGACTTCTGCCCCTGATGTCTCCTATTTGGCACTAAGGAACTTGATATTGGCAGAAATTGACCATCTTTCACTTGGGCTGTACCACGAATTCCTGTGTCCAACTGTACAATAAGTTTTGGAACTATAATAGTGACGTCTATAAAATGAACTGGTTTGCCTTTAAGAACCCCTGTGATGTCGTAAGAAAATTGGAAGTAAATGTGTCCTTCAAATATTGCCACGAAACACCACCTATATGGAAGGAGCTTGTTTCGTGGCATAGTCAGGAGGAATCAGAAGCCTCCAGTTTTATACACGATCCCAGGGCCCTTAAGAACTCCTGTGATGTAGTGAGATAATTGAAGTGTAGTGAGTCCTTCAAACATCGCCACGAAACACCACCTAACTTACATTGAAAGAGCTAGTTTTGTGGCATAGACGTCAGGAGGAATCAAAAGCCACACCATGTCTAACCCCCGTAGTTTTAAAACATTTGAGGGCCCTTACTGGAGCTCTATGAATTCTCCAAACTACTCCAGGCAACAGATTCCCTATTCGAAACACCGAAGCGTTTTGTGGCCTGGATTATTTGGAGGATTCATAGAGCTCCAGTAAGGGCCCTCAAATGTTTTAAAACTACGGGTGTCATACATAATCACAGGGTCCCCTAAGAGCCTGATGTTCCATACTCGACAAAACACACACATCGACAACGACAACAACATCAGCTGCTGGAATGAAGGTAAGTAAAATGGTATACACGCCCAGTATTTATTTGTACAGCCGACAGCATAATATTCGCGTCCATCTCATGACTTTAATAATGTTAGTATGACTAGATAGATAGTAGCATTCTCAACCATTTTTTATTCCAACAACAACAACATACGTAATTTACCATATGTGAGCTATATATATCTGTCATCTCTGCATTTAAATTGTGTTATGTCATCATTATATATAGCTCATACATACGTAGGTGGAAATGAAGCGAACTCATGCTGCCAACTGTACAAGAGAAGCCTAATATTAATCCATCCATCACTCTGTAACGATGGATGTTAGTGACGTGTGTTTGAGTTGCCACATTTGGTCAAGGCTTCTAGGGGTTGGGTAGTGAGTTAGGATACGAGATAATATTATAGCAACTCCCTTTTCCTCTACTCTACTGAACCAGCGAGGATGTTTTACGACGTTTGGTGGTTTTGTGATGATCAGCATTTTTTGGTACTGTGTTGTATGTGTAAATACCGTTTATGCATCATGATTATCGTAAAGTCCTGGTCTAATGTACTGCAACCTGGTGAATAAAAGCGAGCTATTTGAGTTAATGTTATGAACCAAAATTGCACACACCAACAGCTATAGTTTCGGATCATTTTTCGAAGCCATCTCATTGGAAGGTGTTGCAGTACATTAGACCAGGACTTTACAGCTGGAATGTAACCCGATTGATTGTTTATATCGTAACTTCCCACAGCAATGTTGCCAAGATGGCGATTTTTGCGCTTTATTTTCATAGTATTGAACTGGTTAAATTTTACAACCATGATACTGGCATTACACAACACAAATATTAATGCTGCTACGTGAGATAAACTGTTAATTACTTCCTTAGACATTGAATAATAATAATAATAATAATAATAATGGTTAATTGTTTAATGAAATGTATTTGTGTGTATGTGTGAGATATATTACACTAATATACACTAGGCTAGGATTGGGCTACTTCTTGCGTATTGTTATGGGAGACGTTTTTATGATTATTAATTAAGGAACCCTGTGGTGTAGTTTTGAGAGGGGACAGGCTTGGGGTGGGTGGGGGGGAGGGGGTAGAAAGTTTGTCCCCTATTCCCGCACCCCCCCCTAACCCCCCCCCCCAAGCCTGTCTCCCTACTCCCGCACCCCCAAAAAAACCCCAAGCCTGTCCCCTACTCCCACACACCCTTAAGTATATAAATTTGTCTAACTACTATAATTATACGGCCATAAATTACGGCGGGGTGTCGTACACATTGTGTTAGAATGATGTGACTAAGACTCGTAGATTTAAAACATTTGAGGTCCCTTACTGGAGCTCTATGAACCCTCCAAATAATCCAGGCCACAAAACGCTTCAGTGTTTCGAATAGGGAATCTGTTGCCTGGAGTAGTTTGGAGGGTTCATAGAGCTCCAGTAAGGGACCTCAATTTTTTTTTAAACTACGGTATGAGAGCCTTCAAGATCTTTGTGATAAACCATGGGGCCTGAAATGGTTAATAAACCTGACTTACTTCTCGCTACATTCCCGTTTTCCCTTCATTGCATAATTATATTTTTCTTTCTTATCTTTTATTTTGCTCCATACATTTCTCTCTCTATTTCGTATTGTCGCACTCACAAGAAAAATGGTCAAACGAGATTGTATGCTGTGAACGAGAGAATAATTATAAGATGGGGAAAAATGAATGAAAATGTATGACAAAAAAAAAGTGTAAAAAAAAAATATATATATGCAATGGACGGTAATGGTTGTGTAATGAGAGATTAATGAGGTGCAGTAGTCACTATATGATATTTGCGTCACTTATCAGTTAATAATAGAAACATGGAAGGTAAAGGGACATAAGCTATACTGTGAGCGAGAAAATATGAGATGGGGAAAAGAGGACGAAAGTGTATGACAACGAAAGACAAATGTTTTCTTGTGTGTGGGGAAGAGGAAGGGGAGTAGGGAATGAAGGATGAAACATTTCCTTAATTAATAAATACCTCCCCTTCTCTGTGGTCGCATTGACTGTTGAAGGGATTAATAGGAGACTGTGGGAGGTGTTTTTTTTTTTTTTTTTTTTTTTTTTTTTTTTTTTTTTTTTTTTTAACACTTGTGTACTGTAAGAAGAAGATTTTGCTATTAATGCCTATCGACTTTAAAGCTACAGTGTATATAGGTCAATAAGGCAGTCAGTCTGGTTACATCAACAAGGTTACAATCCTCGCTTTAATTAAGGGGATGTGGGAATAGGGGACAGGCTTGGGGGTGGTTTTGGAGGGGGTGTCGGGGAACTTTGGCGGGTGCAGGAGTAAGGAGACTGGTTTGTAGGGGAGAGGGGAGGGTTAGGTGGTTCTGAGATGGTTGTAGGAATAGGGGGACAGGCTTGGGGGTGGTTTAGGGGGGTGTAGGGTGATTTTGGAGGGTGCGGGAGTAGGGGGACAGGTTTGGAGGGGAGAGGGGAAGGTTAGGTGGTTCTGAGATGGTTGTAGGAATAGGGGAACAGGAGGCTTTCTACCCCACCCCAAACCTGTCCCCCTAAAAGCTTGTGTTCCGCTGGCCTCTTATGCTTAGATAGATAGAAATAGATAGATAGATAGATAGATAGACAGATAAGAGATAGATAGAAAGATAGACAGATAAGAGATAGATAGAAATAGAGATAGATAGAGATAGATAGAGATATATAGATAGAAATAGATATAGATAGAAATAGAGACAGATAGAAAAATATAGATAGAAATAGATATAGATATAAATATATGGATAGAAATAGAGACAGATAGATAGAGGAAAATGGAACACAAGTTTTGAACAGAGTATAAGTACTAGGCGAACAGGGACACACTACGATACACACAGCAAATATACAGTATATATATATATATATGTGTGTGTGTGTGTGTGTGTGTGTGTGTGTGTGTGTGTGTGTGTGTGTGTGTGTGTGTAAATAAGCCGTGTGAAAAACTATCGGTAGAGGAGTGACGGCAAGTGAATCCATGGTTGGTGTAATTCTATTTGGGAACCGTGTCTCTCTAAGCCAAATCACCTTTACCCATTTTTCTCTTTCACGGGATAGATTTCCAATTAACCTTTGTCATACCACTGGTCTTGATGGTGGGAAATAAAAAATGGGTCTCAGCCAGCCAGCCTCCATCCATACCTCTGTCACTCTGTCTGTCTGTGTGTGTTTGTCTGTGTGTTTTCTGGGTGTTTGTCTGAGTGTGAGTGTGTATGTGTATGTCTGTGTTTGTGTGTGTGTTTGTCTGTCTGTGTCTGTCTGTCTCTTGTGCCTCTCTGTCTGTCTGTCTGTGTTTGTCTGTGTGTGTCTGTCTGTGTGTGTGTGAGTGTGTGTGTGAGTGTTTGTCTGTCTGTCTGTGTTTGTGTGTGTGTTTGCCTGTCTCTGTCTGTCCTTGTCTGTCTCACTGTCTGTTCTTGTCTGTCTCTGTCTGTCTGTCTTTATGTCTGTCTCTGTATGTCTCTGTCTGTGCGTGTGTGTATATGTGTGTCTGTGTGTGTGTGTGTTTGTCTAACTGATTGGCTGAATACATGTTTGTTTGTCAATCTCACCTAAAGAGTGTATCGATGAAAAAACAATACGTACTCCATTATGAACAACACACACACACACACACACACACACACACACACACACACACACATTATCCCTTACTTAATCCGAATTCCATACTCAGTTTAATTAAGCGCTTGACATAAAATACACACACACACAATATATATATAAATATATACAGTACAATACATGTATATATATATACGTGTGTGTGTGTGCGTGTGTGTGTAAAACTGAGGAAGCAGTAATAAGCATTCGTCATAGTATTAACAATAAATAAATAAATTATATATATAAATGATAAATAAGGGCATTTTGACCAAGTACACTATAATGGCAAGAACAAACATCATTATTATTATTATTATTATTAGTAGTAGTAGTAGTAGTAATAGTAAGAGTAGTAATTTGAGTGATAGTAATATAATTAATAATAGTAATAGCTGTATTAGTAGAAATAGTAGTTATAGCCATAATAATAGTAGTAATCGTCATAGTAATAGTAGTAATAGTAATAGTAGTAATAATAATAGTAGTAATAATAATAGTAGTAATAATAATAGTAGTTAAAGTAGTAATAGTACTAGAAGTAATAGTAAAAGATATATCATAGTAATTGTAGTAGTAATAGTAATAGTAGTAATAGTAATGATAACATCTATAAAAATATAATGTATAAATTGACCTCAGTGCAATCACCGAGCAAAAGAGAAAGATATCAATGGACAGACAAGAAGCACAACAGGACAGTATGGAACATCTAATAATAAACATCTTACCTGTAGACACCACCAGGAAAATTCACACTGCACAGGAAACGGGAGCATCCAACTGGCTACCTTCATTACCTATTATTAGAGAGCAAAGTGGCTTCAGTCTTATTAAACAAGGACTTGTCGACGTGGTTGTTGTGAGGTATGGCTGGCCAGTGGAGGGAATTCCTAACACCTAGACATATGCATCACCAAAATAATGACCTCAACCACAACATGACATTTAAACAGGATGGATTTGTATGTATCAGTGTAGTGATCTGAAAATGCGAATCTCGGCACTACACCAGTGGGCTACCCTTATGGTGTACTGGTTGGAGGTTCCGCCTCGTAGCCTAGAGGTCCTGGGTTCGATTCCCCATGTATACATTCTCTGAGTTTTAAGAGAGATCAATTTCTGAGTTCCTACATCAGACATGAGTTGAGGGATCTGACAGTCTATATGCTGAGTGAGGTGTGTGTGTCATGACGTCTCCACTGATCCAACTCTTCTTCCCCTGGACGGTAAACATTTACAATACATTACAGCCAACACCACCAACAATACAATACAATACAGCCAACACCAACAACAACAACATCTACAATACAGTACAGCCAAAACCAACACCAAAGCTCGTGTGAACATAACTAAGTACTCGTAGGATGTGTATAAGAGGACAGACAGATAGACAGCCTTCATGGACATCCACATCTTGTCACCGTCAGCCCACCAGAGGAACCACCAAGGGAAGATTAGGAGTTATGGGGAGAGAAGAATCCAACACGTGGTTCAGGGCAGCTTCACGTATAGTGGTTGTTGTTGTTGTGGTTGTGGTGGTTATTGTGGTGGTGGTGGTGGTTATTGTGGTGGTGGTGGTGGTGATTGTGGTGGTGGTGATGGTGGTGGTTGTTGTTGTTGTGGTGGTGGTTGTTGTTGTTGTGGTGGTGGTGGTGGTGGTGGTTCCTTTGGCTGACTCACGTGTGTACTGTATGCTGTGGTTATGCTGTGGTGTTCGTTAATTAAGTCCAACTGGTACACTCATACAATGTTCTCACTCCTTCCCTTCCCTTCCCCTCTCCCTCTCTGTCACTATCTATTTCTCCTTCAGTTCCCAATTCTCATCACTTCTTCTTCCCCCCTTCTCTCTCCCTCTCTCTCTCTCTCTCTCTCTCTCTCTCTCTGGACAGGCTTCAGAGTGGGTTCCCGTTACTAGCGGTGTTCCCCAAGGTTCTGTCTGGGACCACTACTGTTTATCATCTATGTTAATGATATGGATGGTGACATGGTTGCCAAGATTTCCAAATTCGCCGATGATACCAAGCTTGGTATGAATGTCGCGAAGGAAGGAAATACTACCCGCTTACAAGAAGATCTTAGGAAGATCGGGGAGTGGTCTGACACGTGGCAAATGCCATTTAACGTGAACAAATGCAAAGTTATGCATATAGGCCACAGAAACCCCCGAACAGAGTATACCCTTAAGGGCAATGCTCTCGTAAGCACTGATACTGAGAAAGACTTGGGTGTAACTATCACTAGCGACCTCAAGTTCTCAAAGCAGTGTATTGAGGCAGAGAAGAAAGCCCAAAGGATGTTAGGGTACATAAAGCGACAGTTTGGATACCGGAACAAGGAGATAGTACTTTGTCTGTACAATTCCCTTGTCCGACCGCACCTGGAGTATGCAGTCCAGTTTTGGAGTCCCTCTTACCGAAAGGATATTACGAGATTGGAACGTGTGCAAGCCAGGGCAACCAAACTTATACCCTCCCTTAGACACAAGAGCTATGAAGATCGGTTGGTAGAACTCAACCTGTTCTCTTTGGAAACTCGGAGACTGCGTGGTCAGCTTATCGAAGTGTTTAAAATATTACGAGGCTTTGACAATGTAGACTACAGGGACATTTTCCAACTCAGTGAGGGAACAACCAGGAATCATGGCTACAAACTTGAACTGAAGCGATACAACCGTGATCGGTGTGGTAAATTCTTTACATACAGCATCTGCGGTACTTGGAATGCGCTTCCTGCTGATGTAGTCAACAGCAACTCTGTGGATCAGTTCAAGTCCAGATTAGACAAAGTCTTAAATCACCGTCTAGGTGTTTAAGCCGTTGAGTGAGTGTTCCTTGATGGTTTCACATGACACATTCGAGGACGGTCACATACTTGCACAACTAAACCCACAGGTACCCTCTTTGTATGTATCGTAAGGTCTCCTAGGGTACTTCTTTTCCTTGTAACTCCTTGTAACTCTCTCTCTCTCTCTCTCTCTCTCTCTCTCTCTCTCTCTCTCTCTCTCTCTCTCTCTCTCTCTCCATTGCCTCTGAATTCAATAAAACTGCCTTCGTTTTTTACCTGCCAACATAAAAGCGGATGAAATGAACGATTTGCAATTCGGATTAAGAAATGACACTTTCATTTTAATTAATTTTAGCCTCCGATTTTTTTTTTTTTTTTTTTTTCACTAACCATTTCCCTGCACAAATATTTTTAGCCTTCAACTTGAGACTAATGATATCAATCCAGTAGAACTATTTATATCGCTTTTATATTTACTTTTTCTTCATTAGCTACGCACATTCACTCACTCACGATGGATAACTATATAGATACAGGTGATATCTAGAAGAAACTAGTAAAAGGTGGTAAGAGGAATGAATAGGATGTTCGGCTGTAAATCCCTTAGAATGAATGTAAAGAGGAAGTTGTATGGAATATAGGAGAAAGTGAAAAGAGAAGGTTGAATGTAGTAGAGATAAGATGTCTGAGAAACATGTATATGTGTGTGTGTGTATGTGTATGTGTATGTGTGTGTGTGTGTGTGTGTGTGTGTGTGTGTGTGTGTGTGTGTGTGTGTGTGTGTGTGACTCGAATAGACAGAGTCAGGAATGAGGAAGTGTGGAGAAGGACAGATACATGAGAGAGTTAGTAAGCCGTGCAAAACAAACTTGGTTAAGATGGTTTGGACATGGGGAGAGATTTTTTTATTAAGAGGGTGAGGACCAAAGGCTGGGAGTCCGCTAATCGTCCTCATCTATAATAATACAGGAGTAGTACAAAACTATATCCAATTTCGATCGAGATGCCTAAACACATTGCATTTGATGGAGCATAAGTCGTAGTAAGAAGGAAAGATGGATGAAGGTAGAGTGTTTCAGAGTTGACCAGTTGTGTATATCAAATACTGAAAGCACCGGTTAACTCTTGCATTACGGAGTTGGACAGAAAAGGGGTGAGAATGAGAGACTTGGGGAGTGTTGCATGTTCTACTAAGGGGAGGAGAGAGCTCAAAAGAACAATGTCCAGTGTAATAGCGATAGAAGAGAGAAAGTGATGCAACATTGCAGCGAGTAGAGAGAAGTTGTAGTGAATTGGTAAGAGGGCAAGAGTTAATGAGACGAAATGGCCTTTGATTCCAGCTTGTCCAGTAGTGTTGTGAAGGTGGATCCCCCCCACACATGAGAGCCATACTCCATACAGGGACGGATGAGACCAAAGTACTGTACAGAGACAGCAACTATGTGAAGGTGAAGTAGCCTATTCACAGAATGTGCGCAGCAAACCTACAGTAGATTCTTTGAGGCAGTTTTGGCAAGAGATGTAATATGATCTCTTCAAAATAGATGTGCATGAAAGACACTCATAAAATATTAAGGGAAGAAGAAAGATTGAGTTGTGTATCTTTGAAGGAGAGGGAATAGTCATTTGGAAGATTAGAGTGAGTTGAAAGATGAAGGAACTGTGTTTTAGAGGCATTGAAAACCACAAGGTTCTCTCTGTCCCAGTCGGAGATGAGAGAAAAGACAGAAGTCAGGCATGTTACTGCATTATCACGTGATGTGGAGAGGAGCTACTGAGAGGGGCGGTTGTTAAAGTGGGTGGAGGAGGGAAGGGTGGAATCATCAGCATGGGAAAAACAGGACCACAGCATTTGTGTTAATCTGGTCCTGTTTCCTAGTAGAGTTTGGAGGATTCAAGACGCTCCAATGTAAAGTGATGGTCTAATGTACTGCAACACCTTCCAATGAGATGGCTTCGAAAAATGATCCGAAACTATAGCTGTTGGTGTGTGCAATTTTGGTTCATAAAATTAACTCAAATAGCGACGCTTTTATTCACCAGGTTGCAGTACATTAGACCACGACTTTACCAAAAGTATGCCATTAAATAACTAACCAGATAAGAAAGAAGGGAGGATGGGGCCAACTTAACGAGGAGATAAACAGTAATATATATACACTGGACAGAGTTATTCACCATTCCATTAATTAAAGTAAATGATGACATGCTTGGACAATTCTAAGCAAAAATATCTCTATGTCGAATGTCGAATTATACTTAGTTTTGCTGTTACAATACATTAATTATTCTGGATATAGGAAGGTGAAAAGTGAAGGGAAACTCACCTAGATTACTGAGGATATGTTTCAGAGTTTTGGCGCCCCTTCTGTCCCAAGTTAATATTTTTTTTAATTATATTATTATTATATTTATATTTATATAATTAATATTTTGTTTTGATTTAAGTTTTGGCGCTACTTCTGTCCCGAGTTAATCTCTATTTAGATCATAGTATTTATTATATTTTTTAAATTAATTTTGATTTAGTTTTGGCGCTCCTTCTATCCCAAGTTAACCTTTTTTATATATGATTCAAATGTTTATGTAGTACAGGAATAGTTAACTGTGTGTTGAAGCTGAACAAACACGTGTCACTTGGAACATATTCCTTAGATTGTAGTAAAAATAAGTACACTGTGCTGATCAATAAATAAAGATGTACAAAAAACAAAAAAATATATATAAAAATAATGATGATGATGATAATGAAAAATCGTCATCATTATTATTATTATTATTATTATCGTTATTATTATTATCGTTATTATTATTATCGTTATTATTATTATCGTCATTACTATTATCGTTATTATTATTATCGTCGTTATTATTATTATCGTCGTTATTATTATTATCGTCATTATTATTATCGTCATTACTATTATCGTCATTATTGTTATCGTCATTATTGTTATCGTCATTATTGTTATCGTCATTATTATTATTATTATTATTATTATCGTCATTACTGTTATCGTCATTACTGTTATCGTCATTATTATTATCGTCATTATTATTATCGTCATTATTATTATCGTCATTATTATTATCGTCATTACTGTTATCGTCATTATTGTTATCGTCATTACTGTTATCGTCATTACTGTTATCGTCATTATTGTTATCGTCATTACTGTTATCGTCATTACTGTTATCGTCATTACTGTTATCGTCATTATTGTTATCGTCATTACTGTTATCGTCATTACTGTTATCGTCATTATTGTTATCGTCATTATTGTTATCGTCATTATTATTATCGTCATTACTGTTATCGTTATTGATATTATTATTATTATTACTATTACTATTATTATTATTACTATTATTATTGATATTATTATTATTATTATTATTATTATTATTATTATTATTAATACTATTATTATTGATATTATTATTATTATTATTGACATTATTATTATTATTATATAAAGACCTTCCACGTGAATAAGCCCCAAAGGTAATCCCATATTCATCATTACAGGTGACGCTTCCAACCTGACCTCACCTAACCTAACCCATTTACATACTCATGAATACATCTAATATCTATGTAAATCCTATGTAATACTCAGTTTTTTTCAGAAGCTGGTGGCGACTTTCATCTCGTCTATAGATCTATCAACCTTCCTCCCACACATGTAGAAAATATATGTGATCTTGTGTATCTGTTCTGAGATGGGATTGGTTGTAGTCTAAATGGTTAAAGGGGGAGAGGAAGTTTTTTGTGTGTGTGTGTTTTTTGGTAATTCTGGAGCAACTGAATCCTCCAAACTATTCTAAGCAACCACAGAACACCACCATTATTATTTTTGCTCTTTTGGTGCTGTTGTTTCCTGGCATACTTTACAGGAATCAAGGCACTCCAATGTACAGTACCAAAAAAAAGAATTACCTATATATACCACCTTTTAAGGGGATAGAAAATACAGTGTTGGTGGTAAATCTGGAGTAATTGATTCCTCTAAACTATGTCAGGCAACAACAGGACACCATCATATCCCTTCTAATGATTCTGTTTCCTGGCATACTTTGGTGGATGAATCAAGGTGCTCTAATGTACAGCCACAATCGAATATCTACCCACACTTTCCTTCCATCGTGTAAATCAATCAGTATCATATCAAAATATAATCATACAACAACAACACCTTACGTCAACTCAACCCCCTCAATTATTATTATTATATTATGAGGTGGTGCAAAATTATACACGTGTAGTTATTCTTTATTACCAAGATATTTACGACGATGGAAGGAAAGTGTGTGTGGATATTCGATTGTGGCTGTACCAAAGTATACTACCTTCTTAATAAAAGTCCCTGTGATCGTGTATGAGACGTGGTGGCTTCTGATTCCCACTGACTAAGCCACGAAACAAGCACTTTCTATATAACTAGTGTTTCGTGGCAATGTTTGGAGGACTCGTTTATCTCCAATAATCTGTCTACATCACAGGGTCCCTAAATTAATTAAGTTAAGGGGGAATGGGAGTAAGGGGGCAGGCTTAGGGGGGACTGGGGGGGGTGCGGGAATAAGGGGACAGGCTTGGGGTGGGTATAAAGCCTGTCCCTCTAATCCCGTACCCCCCCTAGCCCTCCAAAAAACCCCCAAGCCTGTCCCACTACTCCTGCACCCCCAACCCCCTCCAAGCCTGTCCCACTACTCCTGCACCCCTCAACCCCCCCCAAGCCTGTCCCCCTACTTCCACACCCCCTTAAATATCCCGTGAACTGAGATCACGTTTGAAACAACATGCTTTCCTTGTGTCTGTTTTACCGTAATTTTGTTCGTACTGCATCGTGCAATTTTATCAGTATTTGTAAGCCCTAGTCTGGAACACATTGTATTATACCTCAAAAAAGAAAAATATATAAAATCCTTTCATGGTACTTACATTGCTGTGTTTGGTGAGGGTAAACTGGCCTGCCTCGCTGGAAACTTGGCCACCACGTAACTCTCCAGATTCTCGTCTCTTGGAAATTAAAACACATGCACTTTGAGGCCTAAAATCACTTGAACTTTTAGGCCCAAATTCACGTGCACTTTGTAAACACATGCACTTTGTAAAACACGTGCACTCTGAAAAACACGTTCACTTTGAAAACACGTGCAGGTAAATTACGCGCAACCGCTCTTCTAAAACTAGGTAATGATTTTAATACATAATAATGTCCTGTTCATGACCTTTTCAATGGTACAAATATAAATGGGGGGTCAAAACGTGAGTTATGCGTACCTTTATTATGGGAGGCTCTGGTCCTAATAGGATTCGTCACTCGGTGCTATCCGCCATGTTTGTTTACATTTCGGACTTATAGAACATGAGCGGATGCGCTCTGTTCCAATTTTTTATATATATTTTTTCCTTGATCACTTTATATAGCTGTTTTATAGCATTTAGAGTCGTTTTTAGATTGGGGAAATCACTTGTTATGCCCAATCCCTTACCCAACAATCTTGGGGGAGGCGTTGGCAACCGAGGGTTTTGGGTGCGGGAAAAACGTGTAATCCGAGCCAACTTTTAAAAATTAACCTGACCTGACCTGACCTGACCTAACCTAACCTAGACTAGACTAGGGCAGACTACCGGGACCTAACCGGGGCAGACTACCGGGACCTAACCTTTACATTTGATAATGTACGGGAAGAAACCTGGCTGGGCTTCTAAACAGTGATCTCATTAGCTAGTCATTTATATTTGTACCATTGAAAAGGTCATCAACAGGACATTATTATGTATTAAAATTATTATTGGTTTCATCACAATATAAAATTTCATGTATGCACCGTGCGCTCATGTTCTATAAGTCCGAAATGTAAACAAACATGGCGGATAGCACCGAGCGACGACTCCTATTAGGACCAGAGCCTCCCATAATTAAGGTACGCATAACTCACGTTTCGACCCCCCATTTATATTTGTACCATTGAAAAGGTCATGAACAGGACATTATTATGTATTAAAATCATTACCTAGTTTTAGAAGAGCGGTTGCTCGTATACAACCCACGTGCACTCTGAAAAACACGTTCACTTTGAGAAACACGTTCACTTTGAGAAACACTTGCATTTTGAAAAACACGTGCATTTTAAAAAACACGTGCATTTTGAAAAACATCCCTTTGCGGCTTGAAAACACATGCACTTCTTGGCCTTAAAACACAACACACAAACGCTTACTGTATTTTCTCAAAGTGTACAGTACATCACAAGGAGTTAAAAGAATATTGTAAACATTAACCTTTCCCAGCGAATGACTCACAGTGTAACCTCTCTCACAAGCCAAGGTAAACTGAGAAAGGAATGCAAAGATGGGAGTTGATATGGGGGTAAGACAATATTGGTACAGCCATGCCTGATAGTGCTTGACGAGGAGTGTTGGTGAGCAACTGAACAGAGTTCGAACAAGTGAATTTTCCAAACCATTCTCAACGTTGAGAGTGGTATAGAAGACCCACTCTTGACACGTTTTGAAATAGGATCACCAATCATTACCTCCCCAATCCTAATCCTCAACCCACAGTCCCTGACCCAATCCACCCTCATCCTAACCCCCTTCCTAATATTACCCTGGATCCCTAAATCCCCCGCACAAGCGGCGGCACAACCCCCGCATATTATGCTGCCCATATGAGTAGTCCTCTGCGGGACCTCTTAACTTGAACTTGAACTCACTTTTTCGAACTCTGTTCAGTTACTCTCCAACACTCCTTGGACCCTGGTCAAGCACTATCAGGCATGGCTGTACATACATTAGGGTGCATTGATTCTTCCAAAGTATGCCAGGAAACAGGACCAGGCTAACAAAATATAATGGCGTTCTGTTGTTGCTTGTAATAGTTTAGAGGAATTATTAGTCACTCCAGAATTACCACTAACACTGTCCTACTCTCTTAAGGGGGAAGTTTTGTGTTGGAAAATCTGGAGCAACTGAATCCTCCAAACTATTCCAAGCAACAGAACACCATTATTATTTGCTCTTCTGGTCCTGTTTCCTGGCATACTTTGGAGGAAGCAAGGCACTCCAATGTAACAAAAAAGAATTACTCTCTAAACCTACTCGACACACTTTGAACTAATGGTACTACAGTCTCCTTCACTCCTACTTTCACCAGTTCAGCGTTGCCATCGTATACACCAGGCATCGTGTGAGCTACGGTACCAGTTCCGACTCTCACATCCGAAACACCTGCCATCTACCCTTACTCTTACTGGCAGGTGTTTCGGATGTGAGAGTCGGAACTGGTAACTCACACGATGCCTGGTGTATACGATGGCAACGCTGAACTGGTGAAAGTAGGAGTGGAGGAGATTGTACATGAGACGAAACATGAGTTGGGACAGTGTTTCGAGCATACCAGCCTTAGTAACCCCCAAACACCACCACCACCACCAACCATCACACTACAACCTCACCTCTGTCCATCATTACTCCACACCCCCACCTCTGGCCGACCCCCACCCTACATCTGACCATACCCACCCCACCTTTAACCACCCCTTCCCCACCTCTAACCACCCCACATCACCCACACACACACACACCCTTTCTCACATCTAACGTCAAACACAATATCACACGAGTTAAAAAATATTAAAGGGGTGCGGGAGTAGGGGGATAGGCTTTAGGGGGGGGGGGGGGGGTAGAAAGCCTGTCCCCTATTACCGCAACCCCCTAACCCCCCCACCAAACCTATCCCCCTATTCCCGCACCCCCTTAAAAGGTGTCTTACTTGGGGAAGGAGGGAGTGGGTGAGGAAGGAGGGAGTGGGTGGGGAAGGAGGGAGTGGGTGAGGAAGGAGGGAGTGGGTGGGGAAGGAGGGAGTGGGTGGGAAAGGAGGGAGTGGGTGGGGAAGGAGGGAGTGGGTGGGGAAGGAGGGAGTGGGTGGGAAAGGAGGGAGTGGGTGGGGAAGGAGGGAGTGGGTGGGGAAGGAGGGAGTGGGGAGGGAGGGAGTGGGTGGGGAAGGAGGGAGTGGGTGGGGAAGGAGGGAGTGGGGAGGGAGTGGGGGAAGAAGAAGAGTTGATAATTTATGAGTGACTTCCTAACACAATCTAAACACCAGGTTATATATCATAAGAAAAAAATATTATATGAATAGATAACGTAATAATTTTTGTGGGCGGTGTTTGTAATCCCTAGAGACACGCATGATAAAAACTATCACTATAAATTATTACGTTCGGACCTACAAAAAAAATAAAAATAAAAACTTCTTCCTCTAAGCTCATTTTATTTTTTTATTTTTTTATCGTTTCTCTTTTTTTTTTTAATAGGATGGAAGAAGGAAGTCATAAATGAATTGAGGGTGGGAATGGGGGGTGGGACAGGGGGTCAGGAAAAATGGGCAGGAAGGAGGGTAGGAAAAGGGGTCAGGAAGGGGTTTGGGGAGGGGGAGGGGACGGGTTGGGTGATGGGTAGGGGTGTGGGATGGTGCAGGGATGGGTAAGGGTTGGGGGAGGGGACGGGGTGGGTGAGGGGTTGGGAAGGGGTTTGGGGAGGGGGCAGGAAGAGGTACGGAGAGGGGGAGAGGACGGGTTGGGTAGGGGGAGGCAGGGGTGGGTGGGGTAGGGGAAGGGACGGGTTGGGTAGGGTAGGGTGCAGGGGAGGGGGACGGGTGGGGTAGGGGTGTGGCAAGGGTGAGGGGGCATCATTAATAGACTTTGGATACGAGATTATCACCCAAACTAAACTACAGATTAAACTACAACATGAGACAAGTTTGGTCAAAATATTAAAAGATTCATTATAAAACCTAATTAACTCGTGATATATTACCCTAAATCATTTCTTTATGTGCACCCTTTGGTTTTTTTTTTGGTTAAGGACCCTGGCTGTATCGTGTTGGAAAATTGGAGGCTTCTGATTCCTCCTGACCATGCCACGTAACAAACTCCATCGATATAGGTGATGTTTCGTGGTATTAAGTGAAGGACTCGTGTATCTCCAATTTTCTTACTACAACACAGGGTCCCTTAAAGAATAGGGGGACAGGCTTGGAGGGGGTTAGGGGAGGTGCGGGAATAGGGGACAGGCTTTCTACCCACCCCAAGCCTGTCCCCCTATTCCCACACATCCCTAGTCCCTCCCCAAGCCTGTCCCCTATTCCCACACACCCTTAAGGTAACATGGTTTCAGGGCCCGTATTCACAAAAGCAAAGTTCACTCTTAACTTAAAATTTTGTTCGTAAGCATTCATTCATTCATGGCGAGGACTGGTACCCGACAACACGGCTTCGAAATCATAACAACAGCTCATACAAATCGAATAACAAAACAATTCACTGCTTCGAAATGAACCTGAAACTCTATGGTGAGGTCAGCAATGCAAACATACGAACAAGTCCAAACTCTAATATGTTTTGTGAATACCGACCCATGCAGACCCTCACACAGAACACTCCTTGTCACATTGGACGTCAGCAAAACATTCGATGCCATCCCCCGCCACAATCTCCCATACAAAATAGACAACACAAACATGCATGAAAATATAAAAAGATGGTTAGGCAACATCTTGGAAGGAAGAGTAAACCATGTTTCTCTTGCTGGTCAGTCATCTATCTTTAGAAGTTTCACCAACGATGTTCCCTATAGATCCTTCTTGTCACCTACTCCTTTCTATTAATACATGCATGACCTACCAACACCCCAAACACCACAAATACACACAGCTTCCTACACAGACGACATAACACTCACATGTACGCACAGAAATACACATCCCCTATAATCCTTCAAGTTCTTCAACCTTACCTCAACACAAAATTACTGGTTCACCACAAACAGACTTAGAATAACACCCACCAAGTCAACTGTCACCCTTCTCACCAACTGTAAATCTGAACACCGCTACACACCACACCTCACCATAACACCACACCTATACCTCACACACAAACACTAAAAATACTTGGCATAACATACAACACATCTCTGACATTCAAACAACACATCACAACCATCAAAAACAAATGCACACAAAGATTTAAAATTTTCAGACCACTTGCCAGCACAACATTTGGACACAACAAAGAAATCACAGCCACGGTGTACAAACAATATATACGATCAGTGATGGATTATGTAAGCCCTGCCTGGGCCTCAAACCTCACTGAGACGCATCACAACACCTTATAGACCATACAGAATAGAGTCCTAAAGATAATCACAGGCTGCACAACTACCACACCCACAGACCACCTTCACTGCGAAACAAAAGTCCTCAATATCAAGGACCACTTTGACATGAGAGGCACACAAACACTTGATGCAGCCTCCACACACACACACACACACCATCCACTACACTACATGGCACAACACACACACACACACACAAACACTTGCTGCAGCCTCCACACACACACACCATCCACTACACTACATGGCACAACACACACACATGCCAAGGAACATCAAAACAACACCCAGTACACGATACCATACACAAATACTATCATCTCTTACACCCTGCCCACCCCAAACCAATCTCCAGAAACCAATCTCCAGAAACATATCCATACTCAAATCACTCACCAATCCATCCAAACTCTCCACAACAATACTCAGCTGCATCTATGACCTCTTAACATCCACCTATCAGACTCCTCCCTTTCCCATGACGACAGAGTCCACCTGGCCAGGCTGTGATGTGGCCACCACCTACAACGCAGCACCCTATTCTATTAAACACATTATTGAACACTGCAATACACACAACAACACTCACCAACAACACAACATACACTCTGTGAGGGCACTGTGGAAAAGCCCGATTCAGGCCATAACATTTATCAAGAGCTCGGTTATATTCGGCCAGACAGCTTGAGGAACTTCAATAACAACTTCGGTGTTGCTTCCTTCAATCCTTTTACTGTAACGCGAGGGTTACTTTCCAACCAATGTTTTAGAACGTTCACAACACGTGAACAATTTTTCCTCTACAACACGCTTGGATGCTATTTTCTCACTGTTGACTAAGCAACTCAACAACAACATATTTATTTATTTCGATTGGTGACCTGCCTCTATTAAAATAATAATTATGTGAGCAATAGCGTCTTTGCTTAGTTCCTTGGTAAGTGTCATAATAATAATAATAATATTATACATGTATCACCACTGTACTGTCGGTGTACTGTAAAATACTCTCCAAGGCAAGATAAAGCATAAGAATGTTCACTTTGAAATCCTGGAGGTTGCTTGTCTTGCACTGAATGTCACCTCACCTTGCAAAGTCTCGGCCTGGGTGTAATTGACAAGTTGCCAACGGCTAATAAAGTGTTCCTTAATGTTACATTCGAATCAGAGTGATTCGAGATGAGTGGAGTGATAAAGATTTGTATGAAGCATAAAATAAGATTTTTTTAAAATCATCGTATGTAAAGTTGTAAACATCTGTCACTCACAACACACACATCACATACACACAGTCACGCACGCTTCTCCACATGGACCCCCTAAACACACACTCCATCACTCTACAACTACATTGCCTTAATGGTTATTGCAAAGTCGATAGGCGTTAAGCTCCAATAACCAAACCAAACCAAACCAAATCCAGTCACCACCAAGATGCATTTGGCCCTCAGCCCCCCAACACACAACATCTGGATCTGCCAATATAACAGTATAGTGACTATGTTGTATTGTGTTGTATTGCTGTGCTGGGTATAATGTATTGTGTTGTATTGATGTTCAGGGTTTATTGTATTGTATTTATGTGCTGGGTATAATGTATTGTGTTGTATAGAATACAGCTTAAAGTTACAATTGTCACTTCACCAATACTACAGTTCATAAAGATCGTAATATTTCATGCTGCTAATATTGACAAAAAACATGAATTAATGCCCATAATAAACGCATTATTAGAAACGAGCCTATGACAAATGATGTGGCCTTATGGTTGTTATCAAAGGAGCTCCAGCATGAATGCCCCCCAACGGGAACCGCCTTGACGTGGTGGGGGGCTTGAGTGTCTCTGGGACCTGGCGAGCTATACTAGAGGGGGCTACGGCCCCTGCACTGCCCTGATTTCGGGGAGAGAGGGCTTCCCATGCTAGGAAGGTCACCAGTGAGAGACCAGACTAAATAGTTCCCATCTTTAAGTTCTTCAACTGTCTCTCTTTTCTTTTCATTTCCTTCCTGCTTGCTGTCACACCTCTCTATCACCTTTTTTCTGGCGCTATAGGACCTCGATGTTGCGGCGCCTAATATCCATCAATCAAAATCCAGCATGAATGAGACAATATAATAGTTATAACTGGTTCACTGGTATGTCAGATAACTCAAAACTACAACAAGACCAAGATCCTTATTATGGTTCATGACTGTACACTCGTGATACATAATTTCTGACCAGAGTGTGAGGAGCAGAAAGCTTCGAATCGCCTGGTATTGTTCATTTCCCCCCACCCAGTACACCTATAGAGGCTGAGTTCGAATGCAGTGTGTGTGTGTGTGTGTGGTATTGTTCATTTCCCCAACCAGTACACCTATAGAGGCTGAGTTCCAATGCAGGGTGTGTGTGTGTGTGTGTGTATGTGTGTGTGTGTGTGGTGCCTGCTGTTCATCTCTGGTCAGGGATTACGTATCACGACTGTACAAGGCCAAGAGATACATCACCACACCATTCACAAACTGCCCCCCTTCCATCACCTTCACCTTGACTCTTTCTACAGTGTGTTTGGGATACAGCACCAGCGGTTCACAGCTTGTGGTTACACACACTGACAACACTGGAGTGATGGCCTTATAAGTGGTGAAGGTTGTATGTATGCAAATCCTTCTATATATCTTATTCAGTGTCGTTATATTTGGTGTGGGAAACCGGTACCATATCAATCCCAGACCTTAGTATAAGACTCCTAGAACGGATCATATTATTCTATACTATATTACACTATACAATACTACACTATAATATACTATACTATACATTATACTATATTATACTATACAGTACTATGCTACTTTTTTTTATTAATGTTCCGATACTGGACATAGGCTTCATCAATCCCGTTACGTAAGCCCAGGTCAACTGTTACTCACATACACATACACACACACACACGTCACGACTTCCGAACTGGTACACTGCTCTATACACAACACAGACAGACAGACAGACTGGTAGAAACACAGACAGACAGACAGACAGACATGTAGTTTGATCAAATTTTTCCTCCATTCATCAATTCATTCAATCATCTTTCCACACATTCATCAATCCACCCATTCATCCATTCGTCTCCATACACCCATTCGTCTCCATTCACCCATTCATCCATTCGACCATTTATCCATTCATTCATCCATCCATCCATTCATTCATTCATCCATCCATTCACCCATTAGTCTCCATACACCCATTAGTCTCCATACACCCATTTATCCATCCATCCATCCATCCATTCATCCATCTATTCGACCATTTATCCATCCAGCCATTCATCCATCCAGCCATTCATCCATCCAGCCATTCATCTATTCAGTCATTCATCCATCCATTCGACCATCCATCCATCTATTCGACCATTTATCCATCCATCCATTCATCCATTCATCTATTCAGTCATTCATAGAGTCAGTCTTCAGCATGTGGGTTGAATGATCACATTGACGACACACCTATCAATGAACGTAACAGCTGTCATCACTACCACTACTACCACCAGCACCAGGCCTAACCTAACCTAACCTAACCTAACCTAACCTAACCTAACCTAACCTAACCTAACCTAACCTAACCTAACCTAACCTAACCTAACCTGACCTGACCTGACCTGACCTGACCTAACCTAACCTAACCTAACCTAACCTAACCTAACCTAACCTAACCTAACCTAACCTAACCTAACCTAACCTAACCTAACCTAACCTAACCTAACCTAACCTAACCTAACCTAACCTAAGCTAAGCTAAGCTAAGCTAAGCTAAGCTAAGCTAAGCTAACCTAACCTAACCTAACCTAACCTAACCTAACCTAACCTACTCATCATCACACAACACACACTACTATACATACATACATACATAATTTACATACATACACACATAATCTACATACATACACACACAATATACATAAATGCACATTTATATATATTATACATACATGCACGATATACATACATACATACATCACATACATACATACACACATAACATTCTAAACATCATAGACATTCTAAATTATTCTAAAACAATGCAAGCATTCTAAAACATTCTAATAAATCTAAATTTCAGCAAATAATACGTATGCATCACAACTCAGCATTCGAAATTACACTCTCTCTCATTTTTACTCTTTTTTCCTACCCTTCTCTCTCTCCCTCCCCCTCTACCCTCCTTGCTCACTCTCTCTCACTCTCTCTCTCTCTCTCTCTCTCTCTCTCTGGGGGGTTGCAGTCTTGTATTATTGTTGTCCTTGCTTTCCACATTCCCCGGATCGATGGTTCTTACACCCACCACCCATACATTGTCGTCCACTTCAACACGCTGGGGTTTCCCTCTGTTACACGGTATAGTCTGGTTTTATGAGAAGTAGAATTCACACACTCATTGACATACACACACACACACACTCATTGACGCACACACACACAAATACACTGAAACACACGCACACACTCATTGACGCACACACACTGACACACACACTCATGGACGTACACACACACTCACTAACGTACACACACACTCACTAACGTACACACAAACACACTGAAACACACGCACACACACTCATTGACACACACACACACTCACTAACGTACACAAACACACACACACACACACACACATGGACATAAACACACTCACACACACACACACACCATCACGACTTCCAAACCTTCACCTAAAGACACGTAGAGTGATGTGAGGTTCTTCTCTTGTCATGGTACCACCGAGGGAGTAATGCGACTCTCAGTGCTCTTACGGTTATCGCCCCAACCTCTATTTGCAAGATTAAATATTCTCAGGTCCTCATCTGAGTGAAGTCGACCTACAACCACTATAGTGTGTTCAAAACTTGTGTTCCGCTGGCCTCTTATGCTTAGATAGATAGAAATAGATAGATAGATAGATAGATAGATAAGAGATAGATAGAAATAGAGACAGATAGAAAGATATAGATAGAAATAGATATAGATATAAAGATATAGATAGAAATAGAGACAGATAGAGATAGATAGAAAGATATAGATAGAAATAGAGACAGATAGATATAGATAGAAAGATATAAATAGAAATAGAGACAGATATAAAGATATAGATAGAAATAGAGACAGATATAAAGATATAGATAGAAATAGAGACAGATAGATAGAGGAAAATGGACCACAAGTTTTGAACAGAGTATAGTGTTCTGGCTATACGAGGCGTCACAGTAACCACCACCTCGTCTCCTCTAAGAACATACACTATACAATCACGAGAACTATATAATAAGACTTACACTCGTAGTTTTAAAACATTTGAGGGCCCTTACTGGAGCTCTATGAACCCTCCAAATAATCCAGGCCACAAAACGCTTCAGTGTTTCAAATAGGGAATCTGTTGCCTGGAGTAGTTTGGAGAATTCATAGAGCTCCAGTAAGGGCCCTCAAATGTTTTAAAACTACGTGCCTTAGTATACAGGTTTGGTTGACGCTTCGAACAGTTCAATTTCACCAACGATGTCATTCCAATGGAGATTTTATTGTTCATTTGTTTACAGTCTCCAGGTATTCCAATCACACCTGTATACTTATTAGTGCTCGTGACAGTACACTCACAATCCAAAATATGTATCCAGGCTTGTTGCTTCGAGTAGCCTAGGCGATCGAGTATGAAGCGAGCTCAAGCAAAAAGGAAACAGGATAAGCGTTATAATTGGTTCACTAGTGTGTCAAATAATTCGAAACTTCAACAAGACCTGGATACAAATTTTGGATTGCGAGTGTACAGCTGGTCAAACTCCTGTGAGGCCCACCCAGCGTTGTCAACGTTGGCCGAGATAACCCCGAATCACTAGTTGTGAGTTCTGCTCGTTCGAACCATTCACTGGTGGGAGGGAGAAGTAAGGAGGAGTTTGAGGAGGGTAAGGTGGGGGGGGGGGGTGCCTATACAAGAGATGAGAAATTATTTTGGGGAAGTGAAAAATGTGTGGATGCCCAGTTATCAATTATCAATGACACTTGGGTTGGAGCAATAAACCTGACCATAGATAATTCTTTAAACATAATCTCAGGCTGCCGGGATTATTAAACTTTCTCTGCGTCGCTCAGTTCCATTATTTTGCAATGCAGATATAACAACGAAGGAGTACTGTCGTCAAAGAGAAAGTTGGATAATACCAGCCTCATTGCCTTTCCCAGCTCATATTACCAAGACTAACGAACCCAAGGAACCGAATCGAACCTAACGAACCCAACGAACCGAACAAAACCTAACCTAACCTAACTAACCTAACCTAACAAACCCAAGGAACCTAATTTAACCTAACCTAACCTAACGTAACCTAACAAACTCAACGAACCCTAACCTAACAAACCCAAGGAGCCCAACCTAACCTAACTTAACGAACCCTAGGAACCTAACCTAACCTAACCTAACCCAACCTAACGAACCCAAGGAACCGAACCAAACCTAACATAACTTAACCTAACAAACCCAAGGAACCCAACCCAACCTAACCTAACCTTAACGAACCGAGTTGAGAGTTGAGAGTGTATCCAGCCGCCAGTGGTGTTGAGATAAAGCGGGTATATATTATAATGGAAATATGCCGACGGGACAAATGATGATTTGTTGCTGCTTGGTGTGGAGGAATAGCCATGCCCAATACAATTAATTTCCCAACAACATCCATATGAAAATCCAAACCAAACACTGACAGACGACAGAACTGATCCCGGTAAAGTCATGGTCTAATGTACTGCAACACCTTCCAATGAGATAGCTTCGAAAATTGATCCGAAACTATAGCTATGGTGTGTGTAATTTTGGTTCATAAAACTAACTCAAATAGCTCGCTTTATTCACCAGGTTGCAGTACATTAGACCATGACTTTACCTCACCAACTGTAACAGAGGATAGCAATAACCTTTTGCACCAAATCATCATGTTATACCCAACAGTGAAGCACACAATAACGTGTTAGTGTGTGCTTCACTGTATGTATTGTCCACGGTAAGGGGTTAGAATTAAAATGTTGATCATTATTCCATTGCACTATGGGGGAGAAGAGAGATAAAAATCCTGTTGTGGTAGCAGTAGCAACCCCAGGCAGGGCTCACGAGGCTAGCAGTAGATATAGAGGTTTTTTCAACTCCTCTATTAGTGGTCTAGTGGTCAACGGAATGGTCTAGCAATATATATGCAAGACTGTGGTTCGATCCTGAGTGTGGTCGTTTCATAGAAAAAATGTTATACTCAACCTGGAATTGTCAAGGGGTTCAAATCCTAATCTTATATAGGTCCATGGGAGCAAGCAACTGATTCCTCCGAATTATTCTTGGCAACAGAACACCATTATTTTTGTTCATCTGGTCCTGTTTCTTGTCATACTTTGGAGGAATCAAGGCGCTGTGATGTACCAACCGTGTACTACTACTCCCTTAAGTTTGGGTTATAAAAGAATTGAGTCAGGAAAGGGAAGGAATATAAAGGAAAAACAAAACAATGATAAAACGAAGAAAGGAGAGGAAAGAGATCAGGAGGAAGGATAGAGGGAATAAGGAAACGAAAAAATGAAGGTGGAAGGAAGGGGAGTGGAAAGGAGATAAAGAAAGGGAGAGGGAGGGGAGGGAGGGGAGGGGAGGTATTTGTGGAGAGAGAAAGAAACAAAGAGATTGAGGATGAAAGGAATTGGGATGGCGAGAGGAGAAATGGAGGAGGTGGGGAAAAAAGGATGGTAAGGATAGCAAGGGATGGTGAAGGGTTGAGGAGAGAAGGATGGAGGAAGGGGATGTGAGGAGTGTGAAATGGAGAATGACAGAAAAAGGAAATAAAGTAGAAAGAGAAGAAGGAAGGGTAAGGAAGGAGTGAAGGGGTAGAGGAAGGAAGGAGGGAGGAAGGGGAAGGAAGAAGTGAAGGGGTAGAGGAAGGAGGGAGGGAGGAAGGGGAAAGTGAGGAGTGTGAAATGGAGAAAGACAGGGAAGGAAATAAAGTAGGAGAAGAATGGAGTGTGTGGGAGGAAAGGGAGTCTGAGGAAGGGGTGAGGGGTAGAGGTAACGAGAGGGGTAGGGGTGGGGTAACGAGAGGGGAAGGGTGGGTGGGAAGAAAGGGGGTCTTAGGAAGGTGTGACGAGAGGGGTAGGAGTGAGGTAACAGAAGGGTAAGGGGTGGTGTAAGGGAGGGTGATACGAAAGGGGGTCTGAGGAAGGGGTGAAGAAGCATGGAGTTAGAATAGCTCCATGTGAAGAAGGGATAAGGGGGAGTAAGGTAACAGGAGTGTAAAGGGGAGGGGTAATGGGGGTGAGGTGACTGTAGGAGGGGTAGGGAGTGGAGGGTATAGGGGTGAGGTGACTGTAGGAGGGGTAGGGAGTGGAGGGTATAGGGGTGAGGTGACTGTAGGAGGGGTAGGGAGTGGAGGGGGGTATGCACGACGTCACAGTGTTGCCATGGTAACCCTCACACTGACTCTCCCTCCTACTTCACCTCCCAGACCAGACCAGACCACACCAGACCTCCCCCCTTCACAACACAACCCTCCTCCACTTTTCAAAACCTTCTCTCCACTTCTACTCGTGTTCCTCCATACCTAGTACCTACCCTGTCCTCTCCCTCTTTCCTCCTTCTACTCCCAAACCTACCTAGACCTTTCTTTCTCCTCCTCCTCTTTTCAAAACCTTCTCTTCACTTCTACTCGTGTGTCTCCCTACCTAGTACCTACCCTGTCCTCTCCCTCTTTCCTCCTCCTTCTCCTCCCAAACCTACCTAGACCTTTCCTTCTCCTACTCATCCACTTTTCAAAACCTTCTCTTCACTTCTACTCATGTTCCTCCATACCTAGTACCTACCCTGTCTTCTTCCACCTCCTCCTTCTCTTCCTCCTCCTCTCCCTACTTCCAAAGAGAGGGTCACATGTTTTGGAGTTAAGAACATAAGAGTACAAACAAAAATGTATTGCACTGCTGAAGGACTGTTGTTGTTGTTATTGTTGTTGTTGTTGTTGCAGTTCTTGGCAGCTCCTGATTGAGTTATTTTATCTGTCCAACATTACAGTATGTTTAAGGGGGAAGTTCTGTGTTGGTAAATCTGGAGCAACTGAATCCTCCAAACTATTCCAAGCAAAAGAACCCCATTATTTTTTATCTTCTGGTTCTGTTTCCTAGCATACTTTGGAGGAATTAAGGCACTCCAATGTACCAAAAAAAAAAAAACTACCACCTTAAAGCCATTCAGTGTCATTTATTATCGATCATCTGATAAGTAAACTAATTATAGGACATGAATTCACCTCAGGCGATCACAGAACTATTATATTTTAGGGAACATTTTTTATTGGTGAATTGGAAGGCAGGCCTCTGACTCCTCCACACTATGTCACGTAGCTGAGACCCTGTTAGTACGACTGAGGATGTCTGTCTATTTTCAGGGATCGTTAGAAGGAAGGAGTTGCCATCAAACTTACTGACAAGACAGTCTCCTTAATTAATAACATTATTATAAAAGTTGATGTCAAAACTATATACTGTTCAAAATTTGTGTTCCACTAGCCTCTATCTATCTACCTATTTCTACCTGTCTATCTATCGTTATTTCTATCTATCTATATATCTATCTATTTCTGTCTAACTATCACTATCTATCTATCTATCTATCTATCTATTTCTATCTATCTAAGCATAAGAGGCCAAAAGGAACACAAATTTTGAACAGAGTATAGTAACCAAAAAACAAAACAAAAAAGCCTGATTTTTGTCATGCAAACGTGAACAAACTCAGATAAATCCATAAGGCAACCAACCAACTGAACCATTATAACCTCAAGTGGTGATGCAAACGAATGTCCTTAGGAATATCTTCAACACAGCTGAACAATTTTGTGTACCGCCTCGACACACACACACACATCAAAATGATCATAAGTGGTGGAAAAACGAAGTTAAAATACACCTACCTTGACAAGAAGAATCACGTGCACCAGAAGTACATACATACGGTCACAAAATCTGAAAAACAAAATATTCAAAATGTATCATGATATAAAGATATTCGACACTATTTATTTCAGATTCCCAAAGAATTCAACAAAGTTCCACGTAACAAATAATTATTAAGTCATTTTCTCTAACTCGGTATTTGAGGAACCATTCACAAGTGGATTTTAGACTCCCAGCTTAAGGATATTTGAGGAGTCGTGTTGACAAATAAGAAGGTTCCTGTTTGCTCCTAACTATGCCAGAAAACAAATGCATTCTACCTAACTAGGGTGTGTGTCTCGTAGCCTAGTGTAGAGGAATTAAAGTCCTTTCAATTTAACAACAAAAGAATCTCCCGCTAAGCAGCTGGTTGTTATAAACGGTATTAAATCAGACGGTGTGATGTTACCAGTGGTGTTCCTCAAGGCTCCGTGCTTGGACATAATCTCTTTTTGATTTGAGAAAAGGGGAAGTGGTAAGAGGAGGATGGAGAAGGGAACAGAGAGAAGAGAGGAAACTAGAGAGAGAGAGAAGGAATAAAGAGAAGAGAGGGAACTAGAGAGAGAGAGAGAGAGAAGGGAGCAGAGAGAAGAGAGGGAACTAGAGAGAGAGAGAAGGAATAAAGAGAAGAGAGGGAACTAGAGAGAGAGGGAGAGAAAATAGGGGGAAGAGGTTTGGATGAGGGAAAAGAAAAAAAGGTAAGGAGGAGGATAATGAGAGGAAAGGGATGAAGATTTGGAGAAAGGGGAGAGGAGGATAGGTGGAGAAGAAGAAGGGGAAGGAGGGAAAAATGAACTAAAAAGTGAAAGTTGGAGAGAGAGAATAGAAAAAATATAAATAATGATGAGAGAGAGAGAGAGAGAGAGAGAGAGAGAGAGAGAGAGAGAGAGAGAGAAGAGTAGCAGGAGTGAAAGGGAAGGAGAGAAGTGAGTGAGAAGAGATTGGAAGAAAAAAAGGGAAGAACAAAGTGAAAATGGGAGGGGTGATGAAACAGAAGTAAAAGGACAGAGGAGGAAAGAAGTAAGAGAGAGAGAGAGAGAGAGAGAGAGAGAGAGAGAGAGAGAGAGTGAGAGAGAGAGTGAGAAGAAAGATGTAAAGATAATTATACTGAAACACACACACAAAAAAAAGAGAGAGAGAGAGAAAAAGAGAGAGACGGAGAGAAAAAAGATGTAAGAGAGAGAGAAAGAGAGAGAGAAGAGAGAGAGAGAGAGAGAGAGAGAGAGAGAGAGAGAGAGAGAGAGAGAGAGAGAAGAAAGATGTAAGAGAAAGAGAGAGAGAGAGAGAGAGAGAGAGAGAGAGGAACACGAGAGACGAAGAGGAGAGGTGGGTTGGGTTGGGGTTCTGGTTAAAGCGAAGGAGTTGTGCGAACGTCGACTCAAACAACAACAACAACAACAACAACAACAAACAACACCAGCAAAAAATACTCCAGAGTAAACAAGTACGAAACAACAACAACAACAACAAAAACAACAACACTCTGAATACAACCCCCGTTAATAAGTACCAGGAGAAAAAAAATAAAAATATATGAAGACTTCGGGAAACTATAAAATGACAGGATAGAAAACTGCACAGAACACCTTTAATTTAAACACCATGCACTCACTGTCTGTACACACACACACACACACACACACAAGCATTAAAATTCAAGTAACGAATAGCCAGGAGGATATTAATTCAACTAGCATTACATTCCAGACACACACACACACACACACACAGAAATAAGAATTCAGGAAACGAAGAGACAGGATAGAAACTAGAACACCTTTACATTCAACACCAACGTTGGTTTGTAAACACGACAAAAATTACACAAATATGGAATAAATAAAAGTCAAGTTAGACACAAGAATACCTTTACATTTAACATTATGAATGGAGAGATAGATAGGTGGATGGGTGAGTGGGTGAGGGAGAATGTGGGTGAATGGTTGCTGTTGTTGGATGGGGTTGGTTGGATTGCTGGATGTGAATGCTGATGGATGCTTGGATTGCTAATTGGGGAAGGTTGGATGTATAGACAGATGGATGAGTAGGTGAGGGTGATTGGATTGTCAGATAGGGGTGGTTGGATGGATAGACAGATGGATGAGTGGGTGAGGGTGATTGGATTATTAGATAGAGATGAATGGATAGATGGATGAATGGATGGATGAATGGGTGGGTGTGAGTGATTGGAGTGTCAGATAGATAGGGGTGGTTGAATGGATGATTGGGTAATTGCATGGATGAATGGTTGAATGGATGGATGATTGTTAATACGACAATACGTACACGAACCCAAATAAATATATAAACTTAGTTGTGGTTTAGTTCGAGTAAATAAACTAAGGACCTTGACTTTATGACTTTAAGTTAAGGGAGTAATACAATAAATACACTTTTGGTATATTAGAGTGAATTGATTTCTCCAAAGTATGCCAGGAAACAGGACCAGATTGATTAACAACAATAATAATGGTAGTCTGTTGTTGCTTGGAATAGTTTGGAGGAATCAGTTGCTTCAGATTTACATTATACTGTCTCTTTAAAACGAGACAGTGTTAAGCAAAGCAAAGCTGAAGTTTAAACCAAAGACACATGGCGAGAGATAAAGTAAGAAATTTAATTAAAAGTGAACATGAATACATATACCAAAATTAAGTAATGAAGGACTGACAGAAATACGAGAGATAATGAATATATGTGAAGGTTGTAAATAGAGCAGAATATAACTAGATAAATATAAAAATAGTTAATATTAAAAAAAAAAAAGATAAATATGAAGATAGTAAAAAATATCAGAATGAAATAAGAAAACCTATAATTTTAATAGCTAGTATAACACAATAAAACTACGTCACTATGAAGATGATAAGTTAACACAGCAGAATAAACCTTAACTAAAGCATATGCGTTGAGGTCTCAGTGATCAATGAAGCTAAAGTCGCGTTAACAACAGTCCTGCCATGAAGGGACAGAGAGGAAGGGAAGGGGGAAGGAGGAAGGAGAGACAGAGGGCCCAGTGGTGCAGGTTTACTCAGAAATGGGAGGAAGGGAGTGAGGGAGGGAGGGGGACGAGTTTGGGAATGGAGTGGAGGGAGGGAGTGAGGGAGGGAGGGAGGGCACGAGTTTGGGAATGAAGTGGAGGGAGGGAGGGGGACGAGTTTGGGAATGAAGTGGAGGGAGGGAGTGAGGGAGGGAGGGAGGGAGGGCACGACTTTGGGAATGAAGTGGAGGGAGGGAGGGGGACGAGTTTGGGAATGAAGTGGAGGAGGGGAGGGGGACGAGTTTGGGAATGAAGTGGAGGGAGGGAGTGAGGGAGGGAGGGGTTCGAGTTTGGGAATGAAGTGGGAGGGAGGGAGTGAGGGAGGGAGGGAGGGAGGGCACGAGTTTGGGAATGGAGTGGATGGAGGTGGAGTTTATGTGAGTGAGAGAGGGTTGAGTGATAGAGTGGAGTGGAGTGGATGGAGGTTGATTTTATGTGAGTGATGGTGAGAGGGAGGTAGGGGATGGAGTGGTGTTTGGTTTTATGTGAGAGGTGGTGAGTGTGGGTAGCATAACAAGAGATGAGAAGGTGACAGTAGAGGTGATGAGAAGGTGACAGTAGTGGTGATGAGAAGGGGACAGTAGTGGTGATGAGAAGGGGACAGTACAGGTGATGAGAAGGGGACAGTACAGGTGATGAGAAGGGGACAGTACAGGTGATGAGAAGGGGACAGTAGGGTGATGAGAAGGGGACAGTACAGGTGATGAGAAGGGGACAGTAGTGGTGATGAGAAGGGGACAGTACAGGTGATGAGAAGGGGACAGTACAGGTGATGAGAAGGGGACAGTAGTGGTGATGAGAAGGGGACAGTACAGGTGATAAAAAAAAGGACAGTATAATTATGTTAATGTTTGTGAAAATTAAAAAAAGGAGATGATAAGGAACAGTAAAAGGTGCAGGTGTCTGCTAAGTAACGAGTGTGAGTAGTATTACAGGAAATGAGATGGTGACAGGAGATGAAGGTGTTAAGGTAGAGGTGAAGGTTTGTGAAAGATATCGAGTGTTGTTGTTTGTTGTTAGAATGGCCTCCTGCTCCACAGACCCCTGGTACGCTTGGCCATTGTAAGATCCGTAGTTTTAAAACATTTGAGGGCCCTTACTGGAGCTCTATGAATTCTCCAAACTACTCCAGGCAACAGATTCCCTATTCGAAACACTGAAGCGTTCTGTGGCCTGGATTATTTGGAAGGTTCATAGAGCTCCAGTAAGGGCCCTCAAATGTTTTAAAACTACGGGTTTAAGGCCAGTCTACACGAGCGGACAAACAAGTGTTACCAAATCACGGTGTTGACAATACAAGTGTGCTCATTATTATAGGCAATGGTCAATGGGATCTGCCTATCTGGTAACAGGAATATAATGCGAGGGATATTTCTCACAGAAATAATTAATGCCCGTCGGGGTTGTCCCGCTCGTGTGGACAAGCCTCAAGGTTGTGAAGGTTATAAACAAGAGATTAAATTGTGACAGTAAAGTTGTAAGTCGGTGAAAGGTAGCAAGTTTGTAGCATGATTGTGGATGGAGATGAGAAAGGGACAGTAGGTTTGTGAACGTTAGCGAGTGATTGTCGCACAGCAGAAAATAAGGATGGTTAGGGATGGGAAGGTGATAGAAGAAGTATAAGCTTGTCAAAGGTAGCGAGTGTGAGCAGCATAACAGGAGATGAAAAGGTGTAAAATTAAGAGTAGAAGAGTAAGTTTGATCATATGCAATGGATATAAGATTTTAAAATGTTACACTATTCTTTCGTCACAGTGATAATGAATAACACAAGCCTTGGAAAACAGTAATACTTTTGGTGGTCTACAATGAGGAACTGAGTGTAACATGAAGTGGTGGATACAAGTATTTATGTATTGTATATGAAGGTTCTACTATTCTGTACCTGACTATCATGGAAAGCGTACTGTATTCCTGGCAACCCATAACTAAACATGTAGGGTCATTATTATGCCAGCGAATAAGGAATGTTTTTTGTGTGTGTCTCTCTCTCTCTCACACACACTATCACTCTCTCTCAAACACTATCACTCTCTCTCTCTCTCTCTCTCTCTCTCTCTCACTCTCCTCTCTCTGTCTCTCACACACACACACACACTCTCTCTCTCTCTCAAACACTCTCTCTCTCTCCCTTCTCCCCCCTCTCTCCCACTTTCTCTCTCTCAATTCTCTCACACACACACTCTTCTCTCTCTCTCTCTCTCTCTCTCTCTCACACACACACACACACACACACACTATCACTCTCTCTCAAAACACTCTCTCTCTCCTCCCCTTCTCCCTCCCTCTCTCCCACTTTCTCTCTCTCAAATTCTCTCACACACACACTCTCTTTTTTTCCTCTCTCTCCCTCTCTCCCACTTTCTCTCTCTCTCTCTCTCTCTCTCTCTCTCTCTCTCTCTCTCTCTCTCTCTCTCTCTCTCATCTCTCTCTCTCTCTCTCTCTCTCTCTCTCTCTCTCTCCATCAATCTTTCCTCTTCACTCTCTCCACACACTAATGTACCGCAAATTTTCACCCTCTTATTCAGGAAGTGAGAAAGAGCCGAGAAATTAATGAGTGTGAGAGAATGAGTGAGTGAGTGAGAAATGAATATAAATGAGTGAGAAATGAGTATAAATGAGTGTGAGTGAGTGAATGAGTGAGTGAATGAGTATTAAATGAGTGAGAGTGAGTGAGTGAGTGAGGGAGTGAGAAATGAGATAAATGAGTGAATGAGGTGAGTGAATGAATGAGTATAAATGAGTGAATGAGTGAGTGAATGAATGAATGAGTATAAATGAGGGAGTGAGTGAATGAGTGAGTGAGTGAATGAGTATAAATGAGTGTGAGTGAGTGAATGAATGAGTGAGTGAATGAGAAATGAGTATAAATGAGTGAATGAGTGAGTGAATGAGTGAGTGAATGAGTATAAATGAGTGAGAGTGAGTGAATGAGTGAGTGAGTGAGTGATTGAATAAGTGAGTGAATGAGTATACATGAGTGAGAGTGAGTGAATGAGTGAGTGAGTGAGTGAATGAATGAGAAATGAGTATAAATAAATGAGTGAGTGAATGAGAAATGAGCAAGTTAAAAAGTTAGAAAGAGGCGAGAAAATAATGAATATAGATGAATGAATGAATGAAAGAGAAAGGTTCCCGAAATTAATGAGTATAAGTGAGTGAGTGTGCGAGTGCATGAGCGAGCGAGTGAGTGAGTGAGTGAGTGAATCAGTGAGTGAGTGAGTGAGTGAATCAGTCAGTCAATCAGTGAGTGAGCGAGTCAATCAGTGAGTGAGTGAGTGAATCAGTGAGTGAATCAGTGAGTGAGTGAGTGAGTGAGGTGAGAGGCAGGGGACTCATCACACTCTGCCGGGCGTGGAAATGAGGCAACTGAATTTTCCTCACCACTGCCACCACCACCACCATCACTCTCATTACCACTACTACTACTACTTACCACTACTACTACTACTACTACTACTACTGCCACTAGCATTCTCATTACCACCCCTACTACCACCACCACTACTACTACCACCATTTCTACTACTACTATTACTACTACTTCACTATTACTACTATTACTACAATCTTTACCACTACCATCAATCTCATTCCCACTACCACCACTACTACTACCACTACTACCACTACACTACTACTACTACTACTACTACTATCACCACCACCGTATCTGCTACACTATCACTCACTATCTCCATCACCATCATGTATAGTCATCATAGATTTCACCTTCACTATCATCGTCATCTTCACTATCACCAAATTCTGAATATCACCATATCTTCAAACGTAAAATTAAGCTATGTATCACTGTAGGGTCGTATGCAAGAACGATGTAAACGACGATTGAATACGATGTGGTGGTGCCGGTACGATGGCTCCATAGACATACAAATCACAAACAATAAACAACAGAGCCATCGTCGTCAACACCACGGAGGATTTACTTGCATACGGACGATGGTTTAATCTCGCTCACTCGTCAAGAAATAAAGTATCCCCTTATATCAACACCCACTCCTAAAAAAACAGAGATGCAAGACCCAATTCATTCCAAGATGCTAAATGTGAGTGACTGTATTACTGCACTCTCTCTCTCTTTCTCTCTCTCTCTCTCTCTCTCTCTCTCTCTCTCTCTCTCTCTCTCTCTTGTTTTGTTATTATTTTGAGATTAATGCTCTCGACTGCGTAAATGTCTCTAAGTTGATAAGCAGTGTGTATGTGGAAAAGTGTGTGTGTGTGTTTGAGTGGTGTATGTGGAGAAGTGTATGTGTAGAAGTGTATGTGTGTGCTGTGTGGTTCATGTGAGAAGTATGTGTGTGTTATGTGGTGTATGTGTAGAAGTGTATGTGTGTGCTGTGTGGTTCATGTGGAGAAGTATGTGTGTTGTGTGGTGTCTACGAGTGCCCCCCCCCCCCCCCCCTCTTCTCTCCTGATAGTGGCGTGTATAAATAAAGTGTGGTCATAGAGTGAAACAGAAAGTAAGCAAGCCACTAACACCATGATACTCCACTGTGTATAGCGGTGCTGATGGTGTAAGGAGAGGATACACTTTAGGTACGTTGGAGTCCCTTGAATCCTCCAAAGTATGCCAAGAAACAGTACCAAGTTAACAATAATAATAATAGTGGTCTGTTGCTTGAAGTAGTCTGGAGGAATCATTTATTCCTGATTTACCAACACTGTATCTCCCCCTTAATGGTTAGCACACTCGCCTAGC
The DNA here is from genome assembly GCA_034508575.1 of Petrolisthes manimaculis. NCBI lineage: Eukaryota > Metazoa > Arthropoda > Malacostraca > Decapoda > Porcellanidae > Petrolisthes > Petrolisthes manimaculis. The sequence goes on from JAWZYT010001782.1 coordinate 35,702, forward strand.
AATGTTCCAAGCCCCTATGTCCCTGTTCACCTAGCAGTAAGTAGGTACCCGGCTGTAAATACAAGGATAGCACCTTGTAGGCTGGGGGAAGATATGTTGATGTAACAACACTGACTGCCTTAATTAATGACCAACACGAGTCCATAGGCATAAAGCCCTAAAATCTTCTACTCCACTGTCTGTCTCCGTCTAGTGCGACACACATGAAGCACATAAATAACACCTCGTAACTTCACCTGGTAATCTCGGGGACTGACAGGAGTTACACGCTACTGACAACCAACTATAGTCCCGAGGTTGAGGCATAAAAATGAATGGCCAGCTACATAGGAACATCAGAGCTTGTCGGCTGAAGTTAGTCTCATTAGTCAGTAGCGTACTCTTTTTCCGGCCAATGTAAGTAGTGGTGATTAGATTATGTGTGTCAATTCCTATTAATTTTAATTGTACAGTGGAGTCAAAAAGTGGTTGAAGTGGCAGTCATTGCTATAATCTGTTCAAAACTTGTGTTCCGCTGGCCTCTTATGCTTAGATAGATAGAAATAGATAGATAGATAGATAGACAGATAAGATATAGATAGGAAATAGAGACAGATAGAGATAGATAGAAAGATATAGATAGAAATAGATATAGATATAAAGATATAGATAGAAATAGAGACAGATAGATAGAGAAAATGGAACACAAGTTTTGAACAGACTATAGTAGTGAACACTCAGCAGCGTCCCCCAACTGAAGAACATTTATTTCCAACTATCATCAAGCGGTTCACTGAAGCAACGAATGTATGTGTTCACAGTTCCAAATAGCTCACTTCCTCCTTTCGTCCCTCCCTCATACTCTGTTGCATACTTCCTCTCTCCCTCTGTCACTCTGTTTCTTACACCCGTAAGTTTAAAAAGAATTGAGGGCCCTTACTGGAGCTCTATGAACCCTTCAAATAATCCAGGCCACAAAACGCTTCAGTGTTTCGAATAGGGAATCTGTTGCCTGGATTAGTTTGGAGAATTCATAGAGCTCCAGTAAGGGCCATCAATTCTTTTAAAACAACGGGTGTTACTCCTTCTTCCCTCCCTCCCTCTCACTTCCTAGCTCACTCCCCCCCCCCCTCTCTCTCTCTCTCTTACTTTCTCCCTACCTCCCTCCCTCCCTCCCTCCTTCCAGTTTAATGATTTTTCCAGGCGAAATTTTCCAGAACTCTTCACTAATAACATCTTAATTGATATTTTTTTGTAGGGGGTGAGAAAATGAGTTTAATGTTTCTGGTTTGTGGCGAAGAAAAGAAGAAAAGAGAGAGAGAGAGAGAGAGAGAGAGAGAGAGAGAGAGAGAGAGAGAGAGAGAGAGAGGATGTAAGACAAAAGGAAAAATAAAGGAGTAAGAGATGTGGAGAAGAGTAGAGGTGCTAATGAAAGATAAAAGGGAAGAGACAGGAAGGGATGAACGAGAAAGAGGAGATGAAGTAAGATTAGGAGATATTACACCGGATTTTCAGACAGCTACAGGCCTATTACTCCTTAATTAAGGTTGTATAGTACAGTGTTGGTAAATCTGGAGCAAATGATGCCTTGAAAATATGCCAAACCACAGGCCACCATTATTATTGTTCATCCGGTTCTGTAAGGCCCTCAAAGGTTTTAAAACTTCGGGTCTATCTCCTTACTCACTGTTACCCCTGGTTATTGTAATGTTGTAAAGTATGGTGGAATGTGTTTGTACGATGCTTGACCCCCTGACAGTCTCCTTCTCATTGTAACACATCATGAGACAACCTTAGTGGCCCGTCTGTTGCTTAAGGGTATATATATAGTATACTTTTGAAAGATTGCGAGTGCCTTGATTCCTCCAAAGTATGCCAGGAAACAAACCCAGATGAAAAAAATAATGGTATCCTGTTGCCTGGAATAGTTTGGAGGAATCATTTGCCACAGATTTACCACCCAAAACAATCTATCTATATATATAAAACACTCCGTCTGTGTGCTTAGCCGCTATGGCACGGCCGCATCGTTTAATTAACTTAGAGTAAAAAGTAATACACCATTTTGATCGGTGAAGCCTGCGAAGCGTCCTCGGCCTACAATTTTTTTTTTTTAATGACCAATGGGGGGTTAGGGGGGGTTCGAATCCATGCAGCCCAGGCCGAAGGCTGTTATTTTGCATTAACCGAAAGATTCCAGGTTCGAATCCCCGGTGGGGATACAATTAAAAAAAAAAAATGTTGACAAATTATACACCATTCTGACCAGTGTAGTCCCGGGAATGTCCTTGGTCTAATATTATTTTTGGTGGATATGTGTTTCTTGAATTATCAACTTAAAAAAAACGAACATGAATGGCTTTCTCAACATAGATTCTATGGTCTCAAGCATCAAGGATGCAGGCAGGCCTGGCTTGCATGCCCAGTTTAGGAATGAAATCAAACCACAAAAATATTGAACACCTAAATTTAATACTAAATCTATGGACAGCGAAAAAGAAGGTTTAAAATGACCAATGGGGGCGGGTTTCGATCCCAGTACCCCTGCAGCCCAATCCGAAAGCTGTTACCAATTCGCCACTTGGGCCTTGTTATGCCACCTTCTGCTGTAGTTTCATCATGGATAACTTTTGTGGTTATAAAGTTGGCATGGTTTCTCTGGGGGACCAGCAAATTGTGCAGTATTTGATGTATCTTGGCATGGGAGCTGATGGTGTAATGGTTGGAATGTTTGCCTAGCAAGCGATAGTTCTCGGGTTCGATTTCCGAGACGGTGGAATTGTTGATTTTTCCCCCAGCCCCCAATGTCCCTGTTCACCTAACAGTAAGTAGGTACCTGACCATAAAATCAATAATAGGCAACATTGTAGGCTGGGGGAAGATGTGTTGATGTAACAACACTGACTGCCTTAAATGACTATAAGGAGTTGATAGGATAAAACACAAAATCTTCTTCTGTTCGTATTTGTGCCTTGGTCAACACTGCCTGAGTTACTGTAGGTCACGGTTCAACATCTTCTAATGGACTGTCCCAGGTGTTATGCTGCTCATTATAACTGGACGTCACATCTATCTTGTTCCCTGACAGTACTCCTTCACTGACTAACCTTCTGTAATGAATCCCCTTCTCTCTCTCTCTCTCTCTCTCTCTCTCTCTCTCTCTCTCTCTTGTGCTGGTCCTTCCCTCACCCTCTGACCTTTCCTAGATTTACACCCCC